>VHZZ01010304.1:18025-39003 GCA_009801015.1 Silene noctiflora | reverse complement strand
AATCTTCATGCAAAACCCAAACATATGCTTCATCTTAGTCCAATTCCTTGCTCTTGCTTAGCCTTGCTTCTAGTTTGTGCATAACATGTAGTAATCTAGCTCATTTGAGCTTATTTCCTACAAAACATACTTGAGCACACAATTTGCACTAGAAACACAATATTAGCTTAAAATCACTTTGACAAGTGTTAAATAACAAGTAAAACAAAGCTAATACGAGGGGTAAATATGCATAAAAATATTACTTATCAATGGAGAAGAAGGAAGGTCAAGGTCAATTTTGTCCTTGACTTGGCATTATATCACATTTGACCTTGCAATTGTTTCCGCCTCGTAATCCCGTCTTGCAATCCCGCCTCACTTACATTATTAAATTAAGATAATAATAATAATAATAATAATAATAAACCGACTAATTACTAAATATAAATAATACGGCTAATTATTATAAATTAGTAACTAAATGAGCTTTTTAATCAATAAAACACGCAAAATCGAGTCGTAATAAAGTATAAATGCGGGGTAAAATGCGACTAAAAATGTTTTAAAGGTAACCTCTGAGCCAGACACCCGCATGATTATGATTGTCTTGATCCTATCGGACACTAAAGGTGAGATGCAAGCCTTTAGTTGCGATATGATTGTCAGGATTGATGTTCCCATCCGTATTTATGGTGAGATGAAAGCCATAATTACGCATGTGACGTTAGTAGCCACGTCCCGGGATTGTTTGCTAAAAGACTTTCAAAGTAATGGCTACGGTTTTCACTCACGTGTACTATATGTTGGCTTCCTGATATCCATGCTATGTGATATCTATATTGGTCTGTCATAGTGATTTCATATGTGACGTTTTGGTCGGATTATCATATATAAATATCTCATGTGCCTTTGATCTTTGTCGGTTTCACATGCTTATCACATGCTATAGTTCATCTATCTTATCATATGCCTATGTTGATCGTAATTATAATGTATGCTTCTATGGTTAAAGTGCTCAATTATGTTCATTTCAGTGTATTGTGGCTGGGAGAACCTTGAGTTACTCCCCACTGATTGTGGCATTCATGTTTTCATGAATGACAGGTGCAGGTTGGTGTTGCATGGGGAAGACTTGTGGCTAGCGAGCATTTACCCTAGACCTTTCCTTTATGCGTCTTAGACTTACCTTTTTAGACGTTATTATTCGTAGGATATGTTTTCCCCAACATTTGTTGTTTCGGATTTGTAAAACTTAACTATCGCATTTACGTTATTTCTATTTGGTTATGACTCTTCGCTTTGGACTTTGAAAAGTTTTAAAAACTCTGTATTTCCGCTGCGTATTTCTCCTTTTAAGTTAATATTTGGTGTCCTAAATAGCGGGGCGTCGCAATTTTTTTTTGGAAAGAACGGTAATATTTATTTTATTTAATTTTTCATTATATCATTTCTAAAGGTTTTATTTGTATTTTCAGACTGGTTACAAGGAGGAGATGAGTCAACCATTGCCACCTGGACAAACTCCAGACGTGTTTCGGACGTATTAAAAGGCCATCAAGGGCTTCGACAATAAGTCGAGGTTTTTGGGACCGAAGAAAAGGGAGCCGGAGTGTGGTATGAACCTCCTTCGGCGCGTCGATCTTTCTCTTACGCTCCTAGCAAGGTTTCTCAAATCGCCAGCCAAATGAGCAATGAGCGAGCCGCCCGAATAGCTCTTGAAGACCAAGTTCGCCAGACTCAAGAAACAGTCCGTCTCCAGGCTGAACAGATGGCAGCCATGCAAAAGGCTTAGGCTGAGATGCAGGCTTCTCAACCCCCTAACCCGTGCTCAGGTTTCTCTCCCCCACATCGTGGAGACGACCTTTCGGACGACGAACATGGGTTTGGAGCTAGTGGTGCCGTTCATTTTTAGATTAGTATTGTCGTTTATGTTAGTATTTAAAAAACGTTGCTTATTTGTATTTAATTAGTAAGACATTGTACGAATTTGACAAACTTTCTATGTAAATAAATTTGTTTTTCCTATCGCGTTCAATTTTTTTTTTTGTTGGCTACTCTTGATTCCTGCACTTGCGGTCGACATGAAAAAGGATTCCCGCTTGGTGGTCGACGATTGTATGGGCAAATTGCAGGTCTTGGTTGTGTATGTTGGATGGATTTGAAATAATCCAAAGCATTGTAGCTGGCTGGCAGGAAGCTGTTGTTCCTGGAAAAAGCCTGAAATAATCCTGACGGAAATCCCGTCAGGAAAGTCAAACATAAATTGACTTTACTGACGGAAATTCCGTCAGTACTGTAAGCCTTACTGACATAAAATCTGTCGATAAAATCAATTTTTCGTTGACTTTACTGACGGAATTTCCGTCAGACCCCTAAATTTTCAAATTTTTATGGGACTACCTCAGATGCCACGTGTCAAGGCTGCTGACGGAAATTCCGTCAGTAATGGGTTTACTGACCGAATTTAACCGTCAGTATTCCATATTACTGATGGAAATCCGCCAGGAGTGCGATTTTAGTGACGAATCGTAGTGACGCGCTTTCCTGACGGATTTTCCGTCAAGAATCCGGTTTACTGACAAAAAATGGCTGTTACTGACGGTTTTTGTCCGTCAGTTTCCCATGTTTTTTTTGTAGTGAAAGAAGATGAAAATGTCCATGAATTTTGGCGTTTTGATGATGAACGGAGATAAAATGGAAAGTGCTTTTAATTTTGTTTCAAAATTATTACCTCTTCAATCTGATATTGTCCTTTGAAAATGTGCATTAGGAAGGAATTTTTTTTTAAACTTTTTAAATTGATTAATGTCACTTTCAATATGGCCTGCTATTGACTATGCATCCTACTATATGCAAAGTGCACATAACCCATTTTCTTAACATTTCACAAAATAAGATACTATCCGACCCGTCGTAAGTTTGTGACGGATACAAGTAAGACTAATTGCCCAATGTTATCCAGGGGGTTAGAGCATGTACAATAGAGAGGATTCTTCCTCCTCTTAGTACTCTCTCTCCTCTAAGAGGAGGTCCTCTCTATTGTAGACTCTCTAGGGTACATCCTCTTAGTAAGAGGAAGGTAGCTTCTTCCTCTAATTTTAGAGGAAAATTAACCTTGGCCCTTCTGCCTACTTACTAATTAACATACTACATGTGGATATCATTTTTATATTTTATCTTTTATAAAATTTAGAAATGATTTTATATGGTTTAATTTTGTATGTTTTAATTTTTAGTTTTTATCTTTGTTTGCTACATGACAAACAAAGACATATGTCTTTAAAGAACGATTTGGTCGAGCATGTGTGGGCTAAGTTTCAAGGCTCGGACATAAATTAAGAATATTTATCGCGATTTAATGTTAAATTTCATGTATTTTCCTTTAATGTATTTTGTTATGAATTTTATATGTTATTAGTTTTAATTTAATTAACACTGTTTTTTTCCGTTAAATTAGCTTTAGTAATTTGTAAATTATGAAAACAATATAAAAGTAGGTCAATATTAGTAATTATACAATAATTAAATAAAATAATAAGAAAAAATAATGTAAGAGGATCCTCTCTATTGTGGGAGGAAAAAAGAAAAAGAGTAGAGGAAGAGGAGGTAGATAGTGGAAAATGTAGTGGAGGAAAAAGAGGATGAGGTGTCAAAAAATTAGAGGGAGAGATAAGAAATAAGAGGATCAAGCCCTCCTCTCTATAGTACATGCTCTTAGAAGGTGTGCATTTGTATTCGACACGTGGACCATACAATCCGATTCCATGACTATATTAGCGAGTCCAATTTGAATGCCGATCTTAACACGAATTCCATAGCTTTAGCTTCTGCAATGTCTGCTTCCCCCATTTCCACTTAATAAACTAATTTTTAAGGAAATTACTTTTTCATACGGATATTACTCTTTCACAAACATTTTTACATAAATTTTTCATATCATACAATTTATTCTTAATATAATCAAATTAACTCTTTTATATAGTTTTTCCCTCAAATCGATGCTAATTACTTTAAAAACTTAAACAATGAGTTATAATTCTCCCATTTGTAAATTAATTTTAATGTTTTAACAATTTTTAATATGTTTATTGAAATTATTAGGTTTGTTAATTAGTGAAATTAATAAAATTCATTTGCTTTGTGTTCACAAATGCACAATCATTTACGCATTCGGCATTAGTCCTTACTCCTTGGGCTATGCTTTCTTGGCCAAACTTTCTCATTAATATGAAAATTCATATGCTTTGTCGATAAACTTCACATAGCAGCCGATGGATCATCTTCTTGTATGTACGGAGTATATATGAACACAAATTCTCATTGAAGACGGGCACTATCCGTCGCAAGGTGAAGACTGATAGTGCCCCTTTCATAATATACAAGTGGTACTATTCATGGAGTGCTTTATTTCTCCCTCATTTGCCCTCCCACTTGCCTTATTGCGAGAGGTGTACTATCCGTCTTCAGCTTGTGACGAATAGTGTCCGTCACAAGTAGAACGCTTTGATGTATGAAAGTTTATATCCGTTTTTGTCTAAGTTGTATATCTGGGACGGTGCGATTGGGTGTGAGAAGGCTGGAGTGGGTGGTGTCGCTGGTGCGTTTGGGAGTCGGGACGGCGGGAGTGGGTACGAGTGAGTGACAAGTTGTCGGCCGTGAAGTGGTGGTGGTGGTGGTGGTGGTGGTGAAGGGAGATGAGGGGAGGGAGAAAATAAATTAATTGGCTGAGGAAATGAAAAAAATAGGAAAAATTACAAATAACCAACATGTATTTGCGTATTTTTACGAATAACCACCATGTATTTTGATTTTTACAAATAACTCTCATACTTTCATGTAAACTCCCCAATTACCACCGTATGTTTGAACCAAGACTCGTTTTTCATATTTTCCGACTCTTCAATTAACGATTTACACGAAATACCAATATTGCCCTCATTTAATTAGACTTGCACAACAATTTCCCTAATTCATCATAGAACATTTTCCCCAATTCAATTAAGAAACCCTAGATCCCCAAATAACACAACATTCTCCTTATTTATGTAAGAACAATTTACCTTTTCCGTTTCCCTCAGTCCTATGGCTTAAATTATCAAATTCTTTTCTTTCAACTCAGCCTGGTGAAGAGAACGAGATTGGGAATGTTTTTAATAAATTGGTGAAACAATTGGCCAGTCAAATGGAGTTTGAGCTCCGTATACTTTTATAAAGCGCAGTATTCTTTGAAATGTGTTGGTCAGTTTACATATGCATGTTCATTGTTGTTTGCACATTGTTGAGCATAATCATCTCCATTAACAAATTCTCAACAAATTTTTGTACAAAGTACTTCTTATAAGTCCACCAACATTCAAAAAAACAAAAGGGAAGCAAATAATTGAGAAGTGAGAAACAAATGAATTGGGGAAATTTATTATAGGAATTTGGGGATTTAGGGTTCCTTAATTGAATTGGGGAAAATGTTGGTTATTTGGGCGATGAATTGGGAAAATATTGAGCAAAAGGCTAATTAAATGAGGGCAATACTGGTATTCCACATAAATCATTAATTAAAGAGTCGGAAAATATGAAAAACGAGTTTTGGGTCAAATATACGGTGGTGATTGGGGAGTATACATGAAGTATGGGGGTTATTTGTAAAAATCAAAATACATAGTGGTTATTTGTAAAGGGTGGTGTTCATTCATGTACGGGTTTTACTCTTTCATGAACGGCAATGACTCATTTGCCCTTCTTATTTTTGCATCTCATTCAGAGTCAATATGTTGATCCCAAGTCAATTTACGGGAAAAAAGAAGAGGAGAAAACACCAATTAGGGTCCCGCCACCGCTGGCCGTGACTCCCTCCATCACCGTCAGATGTGACCACCAAACTCATCTACCACACCTCATCATTGTCGCCCACGAGCCACCCCATCACTGTTGTCACCGTACCACCCGCCATCGCCATCACCGTTGCACACTCGCACCCACCATTTCAACCTAAGCCTCTCAATAATGACTAAATCAATTGAAGAAAAAGGCGAGCAAACATACAAGCCTTCGTACGTCTTCGATCCTCAAATTAACGGAGTAAACAGAACAATGAGTCAGACATAAATTAAAACTGCTAACCAATGAACCAATATTAGTAGAGACGCACAAGATATACATGAGAATGATGGGATCAATAAAGGAACAAAGCGGAACAATAAACCGATGATACCGAGTTAGCTAAAATGAAGAGCGTAGTAAAACTATGGATATGTCCATATAGATGACCATGAACTATCGAACTTTCCATTCATGGAAAACCATATAATTAATCATTTGCAATGGGACTTATTGGTATGCAAGTTTCTCACCATCTATTGATGAATGATGTAATTGATGTGATGACAAAAGAAGTAAATACTCATTGAATTTGAGAGCTACTCCGTATGATTTACCATTGGAGAATTTAGGAGCTGATTAGGATTTAGAGAGAGAAGAGAGAATTTGTTATTGAGGAGGGTACTATTAGGAAAAGTTATTACAAAACGTTTATGAAAGAGTAAAACTCATACATGAAAGAGCAACTACCATTTGTAAAAAAACACAAATACGTGGTGGTTATTTGTAATTTTTCCAAAACAATAATAAGGGTACAACTTGTGAAAGAGTAAAATTTACGTGTGAAAAAATACTCCCAATTTTAAAAATACATAATACATATTTGTTTCAATTTTAAACATGGCGAAGAAAGGCATTAGCGTGACCTTGGCTTTATTCAACCTGTATTGGACCAGGGGGGTATTTTGACCAGACACACCCAATATGTCTAGTTTTAGGAATTTAGGCATAAGAAAGTTGCTTTTTGCAAAATCATTTAAAAAATACAAATCTATTACTTTATGTTCACAATTTAGGTTGAAAACAATCATTACTTTGAACTAAATTTAATGTCTACTTTCACAATTTCGAACAAATGAAATTTGATTATATTATTTTATATGTAAGGGATAAAATTTCCAATTCATAGCTCAGACCAAATCTCAGAGTAGATACATTTCTCATAGCTGTTAGCGACATTTGCGCAAGTTATGTAAGGAGCATTCCATTGGTTCTAAAATTGCATATTCAACTAGCTTAGTTGGGAATAACCGTAAAATTATGAAAAGTGGTGCTCATGACGTGGATTTAGACTCGTCGTCATCAAAATCACCTTGTACCTCCCTTTATACCCAAAAAGAAAATAAAAATAAAAATTGGTTCTAAAATTAACAAACACTTCATAACAACTAATTGGCGTCTTGATTTCAGCACAATTATGGTGGATTAGCAAATGCCTATGCTTGGGGCAATAAAAACATCCTTGCAGGCTTATTTAAGAATTAAGATATAGTAGTGATACAATTCCTCATCAACTTTCATCACACTGAGAAAAGCCCCTGCCAAACGCGCCGAAAAATTCAATCTACTCAGCTTATGGCTAGAAAAGCAGGCGTATATATGAAAGAAAAGAAAACCGAACATCTCCGGGTATTCCACATATACACCACCAACCTCGTAGTCTAACACTAAAGATTACAAGTCATATTACAAGAAATTGTTTTGGACCATCGGATTTTGAGGACATACATGAGGCTCAGTGCATTCAACATGTACTTTCGCTTCAAATTTACTAAGCCGAGAGAGAGCAGAGTAACAAACCTTGATGAAGTCAGCCAAACAAATCTTTGAACAAGTTGGGATTTTGACTTGTTGGCGTCACACCCATTTGCCTCACAAGTGCATCCTTCTGCAATGCTTCCTTCAAGTTGGGGCCCTTGCTTCCTTGCGATAATACAGCGTCTTTATTATCAGGAGCGATAAAGCCAGATTGCGAGCTCATAGAACTATCTCCATACAGAGACAACAGGTCAGATTCTTTGGCAGAATCGTTGGTACTTGAATTATTTGAAGATACTGCACTTTGATCGGGTTCCAGAAGTCCTTCCAATTGCTTAAAAGGATCATATACTGATTTAGAATCACCAACTTCATCAGGTTCACCCAAATCAAGTAGGTTTGGTACAGGTGGTTGTGGGGTTGTCTCTTGGGATTTCTCAACAACATTGCTGGCAGCTTTTGACGGCTTGTGGCTCGAGGAAGATTGCCTTTTCTCGGTTTTAGAGCTACCACCAAACAGAGAAGCAGCAAGCTTCTGTTTTTCCGAAGAAACTTCCACTTCCTGTTTCTTGTATTCGTAGGAAGATGGCCTTTTATCAGGTTGTGAAGTACCATTCACTGCATTCTGAGATGACGTATTCGAGGTTGAAGGTGATGGGGAGGAGTAACTTGGCTTTCCCCATTTCTTTTGAACACCATCGAGTCGTAGTCTGATTTCATTTGACCTAGAATCTTGCTGGATTTCTCTAGTATATGACGGCTCAGGTACGTGGACGAGCTCAGTAGAGGGCAAGTGTGAAATTGGAGTTGGGTTCGGCTTTACGACGGGCTTTGGAAGCTCATAGGCCTCAAACCTAAGCCCATGAGCAGATTGTTCATGGTGCTCTTGAGTTCTGAAGTTATTGATACTTGGAAGTCCAGAACGGTGATGTTCGGGAATATATGGTTGAGCCCCGTTTTCAAGAGACTGCTGCACATAACTGTTGAGGAATGAGAGACTTTTGTCGACCTGTAGGTAAACCAATAGTTATCATTTCACACAAAATCAAGTAAGAGAAATAGTGCTAAGAAGAGAGTGATCAATTTATGCATGCCACTTCTTGGTGCTATGCAAATTATTCAAAATTCCTAGAAGCTATGGTCGTCAATGTAACCTTGATTGATGTAATAAATGAGAGATTAAAATTATATCCAACGAGATAAAAGGCAAAAAATAAAAAGCCCACAACAAATGAGTGGTTAAGCACATTACCTCAACATCCTCACAGCTCGCATCGAAAGGCAAAATACTTTCAACAGCTTGAGTATCCAAACCGAGGACTGCTTGCAGCTCATATGCACGCTGCTGCAAATCTGTTGAGTGGGATGCTGATAGATCTTCAATCAATGACTGACACTGAGAAGAAACCAAAGTGTAGAAGAAATAATAGAGAGTATTAGAACTACGATTTGCAACCTTAGTTCAAATTCAATAACAAAAAATAGTTAAATACGGGTAATAAGCTGCACAACATCAACAGACTTCACCTACAACTAGAAATAAATATTGCAAATTTCAAATGAATTGGGAATGAACAGATGCAAAGAACTGGTTATAGAGCCTGTGGCCAAAATAAAATTTCGCGTGGAAAAAAAGGTCATTGAGCATCCACAATAGGAACATGATCATAGAGAGGCAAACCTAGAATAATCCCATATCTTGGTCAGAAATCAGAACTGCAGAAGTCTACAAGCTACAGAACCACATATAATGGGATAAGGACATAAAGCGAGACATTACTTAAAAGAAATTTCCTAGATGGCAATTTCACCATAAGGATCATGGTTCTGTGAGATATAAGATTCTTTTTATACTGTAGCATTTATGTTAAAAGTATATGTTTATGCAATTGTAAAATAACATACTATTTCCATTACAAAATAACCGATCGCTATCAGAAGGGTATATATTAGGAAAATGTGAAACTAAGTTCATTCCCCTACATTATTAGGATGTACTAGTTTGCGTTTTCGTAATTCATATTATGCTACTTCATAAATGCTACTCTAGTATCTTACACGAGAGAGTCACAAAATATTTTCAGATAAACCAAAAGTCAACATAATTGAGAGTATTATTTTTGAAACCTCGCACTTTAACATTTAAATCCATCTCGTGGCATGTATCCAATTCCATTATACAGCCTAAATCTGCGGATTTCAATCAAGGTATGATGAGTTCAAAGTGGAGCTAAAAATTCGGTGGTAGCTTACAGAGCTTGGGTGATGTTCAGGTCGGATTCAAGGTTCCATGGTACAAACTTTGCCTTTTAGCATGACCAATATGGATCTTGGGAAGTTGGCTTTCATAGCAAGAAAATATGAGACGCCTATCTTCGACTCCCTTGGCATGTGCCCATGCCAAAGTACATATACACATTCTAGGATTTAAAACGTCAATTTTGCAGGCAACAATATTCCATTTTTAAGGAAAAGGCTATTGAGATTAAGGATATATAGTTGAAGAAAATGAGAAGTCCTTTCAATGGTTACAGATCACCCCCAAAATGATGTGCTAAGACGAAACATGGGTATCTATAGTCCAGCAGCCTTGGCCCATACGGAAGCTCAGTAAGCAACTTAACCTCACCATATAAAACAATTCAATATGGCAGTATATAAAGTCAAGACTGGAAGTTATGCTACTATCAATTGACAGCCACTCACCAGTCTCAAGGATCTACGGCGCATTCTAGTGATTTGGATCCCAATAGTCATATAACCATTTTACCTAGCTGGTTATCATATCATAACATATAGAGCCGTGCATCGTATTAAAATTCTCTCATGCGGAGTAATTCTGAAAGCAATCTAGAGATGACTGAAAACCAAATCAATAATGAAATAAAAACGATTTACAGTCGACGAAACTACCTCGGGAAGTAAATCCACTTTTCTTCCTGCTGCTTTCTCAAATGCGTATATCTTCATAAGCGCTGTAAGTGCATATGCCTTTAAAATGAAAAGGGAAGGAATATGTCACTACTTATCAAAGTCAGAGACAATACACGAAATTTTGGATTACTATACACGTCAAAATTCACAAAATTAGAACTCTTTACTACTAATACCCATTTATATTTCGTTTGCATAGCTGTACCCTAGTTCGATGAAGGATCGCAATTGTCTCTGAAGGTCATAAAACAATTTGTTTCCTTCCGGATATTTCAAATCAACCAAAGTGAAAAACAAAGGGAAGTTGTCATTATAATTGAGGCTCGAACGGCTAACGGGTAGTAATATAATTAATAGTAAACATATCAATATAAAGACTTTTATGTTGCAGTTATGTTGAAGAGTCTCGGGATTGTATTAAGGGCCAATTAGTATCCAAATAATACTTTCTCCAGTTACAGTTGAGTTGCCAAAGGATACCAACCAACCGACTTTGCTCACACTAACAAGTGGCGATAAGAGACTTTTAACATAACCAAATCAATTTCAATAATTAAATAATTGATTCTCTAGTAGCTGCCTCGCCTCAGGCATCCAACTGTTTTGCCTCTCTCAGTTTGCACTCGGATATTTGTTCAAGTTTATTACACAATTCCACAAGTAAAATAATGTGTGTATACACTAGAAGTGCACGTTTTTTCAGTGCAGAGAAGCTTAATGTTTCAGGATCTCAAAATGTGTATTATAAGCCAAGCTGCCCACAGACAGAAAGTCGATACAATATCCAACAACATTTTCATCTGTTTTCTTTCACTCATAAGAGGAGCTGAAAATCAGATGATACAGAACATCACTGGAGCCAATGACAGACTACCCCAATAAAGGTGTAACATTGTAAAATTGAAGTTCTTGAAATAAAAGCTACAGTACCTTCAGACTACCCCAATAAAGGTGCAACATTGTAAAATTGAAATTCTTGAAAATAAAAGCTACAGTACCTTCACAGTGTCATCTGTTGAATAGCCTTCTGCCACATCACAGAGCTTGCCAGTAATGTACGAAGCAGAATGTTTTCCATACGCAGTTCCATATTCACCCAACACCCAGCAAATAACCTATAAAAAGAAATATCGAATACCGTGAATTAAGGACAAATGTTTCCAGAAAAATCTTTGAAAGCATATATGACAGGACAGCAGAGCATGAAATAGAACAACAATTGAGGAATGGCAGCACAACAGCATAACGGAATCGCTTTTCAAGGCCAATATCGAGCCTCCTAATATAAAGTGAAAAGATTCTGAAGTGTAGACGTGTAATTCAAAATATGATGTCTCAGATAAGGCAGATGCAAAGCAGCATAAATGGGGTGCTCTGAAGTATTAGTATAGGCGTAAAGTATTTCTTACTTTTCCTTTGTAACAATTGCAACCTTTTTGAGCAAGTTTAGGATAGGATTAATTCATAATCACAACTCTTACCTTTTCTATACATCTTTCGAACTCAATACTCCCCATCTTTCGAACTCAAAACTCCCCATCTTTCGAACTGTTTCTTTTAGAATTCCTTATCTTCTCTGAACATTTTCTTCAAACTTCCCAATAGAAGACAATTTTGGCACAAATAAAAGACACTTTCAGTGAATTTCAATCATGAATGGTCTTTCATGATTGATAGCAAAAAAGTGTATTTATTTTGGACAAAATTGACTTTTGGTAAGGAATTTGGAAGAAATGTTCAGAAAAGGTAGGAGTTTCGTAAAAAAAAAAATAATAATAATACAAAAGGTAGAAGTTTGAAAATGAGATATAGAAAAGGAGAGCTTACGAATTAGTCAATTAACTCTTTCGGATATGCTAGAAAATAATAAAAAAGCCTTGGTCCCAAATGATTCGGGATCGACTAATATGAAGTATGAACCCTCATATGGAACCGTTGGTGAGATTTGGTAAACAATGAAAAAGGAAGAAGCTCACTTGGAGAAATGTGGATGGCAGCTTTGGCTCGCCAATAATTCGCAAGTATGACTCAACCTGCCCAAGCAAAACAGAAGTACTGATATTGTCAAGACATCAATAAAGTTGTATCTGATGGAACAAAAACATATAGATGTATTAAATCTTAGAGAGCTGTTTTAGAGATATCAAAATAAAAGTTCTCGACCATTGTCACTTGTGAAACCATCCATAGCTGCTAACTTCCCAACATACAACAAGGTTTGGAAAAAAATATTATTATTGATACATACGAGATAATATTTTTAAAGGGGCACGAGAGTAAGACGCCCATGTACATAAAGACACCATGGGAAATGACGCCCATGTACAAAAAGACACCATCAAGGTGACAGCCAACTACAAAGAGGAAGACAGATAATTACGCTCTCAAACTATCATGGGTAATCTTGTTAAAAGAAGAGAAGAAAAACGGGGCTCTTCAACAAGCATGGAATATAAAGTAGCACCTCATTCAACCAAAGAAGAGAAAAATCAGCATGGGTGCATGGCCATGTACCAAGACAACAAAGAGTTGTATCGTAATACCTTAAAAAGTGGCCCTTCATAACCAGGGTTTCCAACTATTTTAAGGGCACAATTATCAAGATAGTAATCACATGGATAGCTGAAATGAAATTTTCATTGACACTGCCTGCCGTCCTAAAGGCGATTGTTCTAAGTTCTAACCCATCACTTTCAAAGTTCTAGATGTCTGAAAACACCTTTCAAAGAAAGGATACATATTCTTAACGTAGTTGACTTTTTTCTTCATCTAGTTTACCATGATATACATTAAGCTCTAAATCTTGAGTGCTTCTCACATGTCTGTTTCATTTTTAAGACAAAAGCTGCTATCCTTCCAACGATAATATCCGCCACCATCATCAATAACACCAGGAAAAATGACCAACAGCATACCCAAGTACCTCAAAATTTCTTGCCTATACTAAGGTAAGATCGTAAAGGGGGTCAGATGTACTTAAGTCTCAACACAAAGTGGATGTTTACAGATTTGCATTAAACAACTGTTATTCAGAGGGTATCTGTCGGCATAACAAGGCATTACAAATGACAAAAAGCTCTCATTAAAACTTGCAGAAAACAGAAAGTAAAAAAGCGTGGAAGGACTTATTTTTTTTTTCTAAAGGGCGGACACCAGGCACTCTATCAAGCATAGTAATCTCACATCAAAAACGTTAGACCACATGGATTCACCAAGCTCCAAGCAATATTATCAATCATTATAATCTCTACACCACCTTAAACAAATTCATCAACCCTATTCCATACTTCCATTCTGACTTATTTGTATATCCTCACCTTCTTGATAAGCAAAACTAGAAGGCTTTCCAACATGAAAACTTGAACATCTTACTACATCTAAAATGTATCAAAACAGTCAACTCTTCTGCATACCCATAAATCACGGGACTATCTAAGCAGGACATATAAACAGGGACTGGGGGAGGGAGTACGACAACTAGGAAATTAATCTTTTAAAAAAGATCCAAAAGCTGAAGCTATGAAAAAGTATAAAGAAGAAAAGTCTCGTTAGCTTTCCACTAATGCAGAATGAACATAGGAAGTTCCAATCATAAGCCAAACTGGAAGTGAACGATAAGAATTGCACAAAAACAGAACTTAATCACTGATATCAGTGAACGAGACTCACAGCGGATAATCTCAACTGACTATCTGTGTTATCATCATCCTCTCCAAATCCCTCGGCAATAAGACGCATTAGGTTGTGTGCGACCTTTATATTTACCAAATCACCTGCATGCTCAAAGACTTTGTTCATCGTCTGGAAATGCGAAAGCCCAAACATAGCCACGATTAGAAGAAGTTAAACAGATTTAAGGCACCAAGCCACAAATATAACACAGAACATACCTGAATAAACCACTGATTACTTGGGGCAAATTGCTCGGCAAGTTCAACACACCTGGACGCTATTTCAGTTTTGTAATGACTATCATTGATACTTATCATGTAGTCAATCATACGGTCAACAATTACTTCCACGTTGGATGACTTGGTCATTTTAAACAGAAGTTCAAAAGTTTTTCGCTTCAGCGTATCGTCTGGATCCTGTAATGTAAGATCATCAGGATATAAGACGGATAAAACCGAATATTTCCACCAAAGAAAATAACTTTATCTACTTCAGACAAATCATTAAACATCAAATAAAATTGCTCTTTTTGTGAGAAAACATTCACAGATCACGAACATCCCTAACATGACTAAACAACCATAAGCTAAGATGATGTTTTAACGTTCAAGACTTTATATGAGTCCTTAAAAATACAGAACTTTCAATCAGGTGGACATAATGGCAAAGATATGCAAGCCTTCTGTACGGGACACAGCTTTTAATTTGACAATGCACAAAGAGCTACTGATTCAGTTTACTTCTACATACAGATATTTGTATATAGAAATATCAAAAAATATAAACATATACTCCCTCCGTCTCACCCATTTCTTTACGTTTACTTTTTCACACTTGGCTATGTACATTTTGTTTTGTTCATATCTTTATTTACATATTATTAAAAATTATAAAAGTTTGATATTCTTAATGTACTCATTAAGACGATTCCAAAAAGATTTCAAATAGTCACATGACTATATTTTATGTTTTATATTAGAAATTATATTAGAGGTTCTCTCTACTCATGAATAGTGCCAAAATGTAAATGTAAAGAATTCATTGAGACGGAGGTAGTATATAATTGTCAAGTGTAATTTTGTTGGCTAATGACAATAGACATAATATTACATATTAAATGTTTCCAGAAGGATTACTTCCTCCAGGACATGGAAATTATGGATGGCATTGGCATATTTACTCACTAAGTTATTACTGCCTCCCCCTCCCCTCCCTTTCCCTCCCAAAACCCTCATCCAGACAAGGCAAAAACGTAACTCACACTGAACAAAAATCACAGCTAACTAATCCACTTGCTGAATGTTTTAGTTTCATCATTCTGAGGTTGGTTCTAAAGGAAAAATAATATTCAGGCAATTCAGAATTTATGTCTCGCCTGCCACCAACATAGAAAGAGATGAAGAAACACTTGAGGGATTTCCAACAAACTAATAGCCACTACAAGTCCATTGCATGTGATGCCAATGCCTATACTCTGCAAACAGAGAATTTTATTCCTTTATACCGCTCATTTGTATCAAAGATATCAAACAATACAAAGGAGACATTCCACTGCAGTGAAGATATCAATATTAAAATGAAAGTGCCTCGCTCTAAAGCAAAATCCTGGTACTACTCGAATATACGGTTTACCCAAAGGGACTCTGGTGCAAGTGGATGCGTTTGAGCCAGATGCCAATCAAAAGCTGCAATGCTTGTCGCACCAATAAGCTACTTAAAATTACAAATCTCATATTAAACAAGCCCAACAAGAATCAAAGAGCCAAATCATCGAGTTCTACCTTTCAACACAATCACACTCCATCTCCCATCTCTGGTCATCATCCTTACTACTAAATAATATAGTTGAGAAGATAAATGAAAATATCATAGCAGATTAACAAAGCAACTGCTAGCGACATAAGTGATGTTTTCCTTAGAAAAATCATCTCAGGTATTCAACAATACTCGTGACTTGCGGGATTAGGCTATATTTAGCCACCATTGGTAGCTAATCTTTAAACAACTAAGAAACATAGAATCATGAGCAAGAACTTATAACCCTCTCATGTGAAAACACGGGTGAAGAATTAACGCCTTGCTTTCTAAATACAGTTACGAACTGGAGCGAACATAATATCTCCAAAAACGTGAAGAAAAAGCCTAGGACATGTATAAAGTATTTCTCACATGTATAAAGTATTTCTCGCGAAAAAGCCTTAGCAGGAGATTGACATGTTAAGCAGCAGTATAGGACTGAATGGGATCCTACAAAATTAGAAACTCCTAGTCCCATCAGATTCAGAAGTACAGCCGTTGATGAACAAAGCTATGGAGTACATATTAACAGAATGCAACAGTTCTCACCTCAAGACAGTCAATCACTGCCAGTTGATGCTGTTCTGCAACTTCCGGGCTTAGCTTTATCAGCCGGCCAAGGGCATCAATACCCATGTATTTCAAATTATGACTATCACTCTGCTCAAAAATTAAAATAACAAAAAAGTTGAACAATATTTATGTAGACATCAATAACATATTTCTAATCAATTTAATGTTCCAAAATAAACCTTTAAGAATCTTGATATCGCATCAGCTGCAGCTTCCAATAATTTTGCGCTGGGGTATACCGCAGCAGCACAACACACACTCTCATAAAGAACGGCATTTCCTATGTTGCTTGATGAATCTGCCTTCCTAATTAAGTCACCCACGACAGTGTACATCTGCCCACTTGCATGCTTGTCACCACTACCTAGTAGTGCCAGAATTTTGAGCAATTTGATCTGCACAATAACGATGTCAAAGGAAATAAAACTACAGACAGTGGTTTTCAAAACAATGGTAAAATTACATTATTGCAAAACATATACTAGACTAACTGGATTTGAAGGACCACGAGAGTGTAATGACGGTTCATGCACCACAACTATCAAAATTAAATTATTGCCAAAATCGACCAGCATGAGCTCCTAATTTATCCAAGTTGAAAACTTGTCTACAATAAAAATAGCATACCTGAATAAATGGAGCAGGCATCTGATGATAATCATAGCTTTTGGGCAATCTTCTCTCAGCAACTTGTTTCAGAATGCTGACAAAGCTTCCAACCAAATCTTTGTAGGAATTGGGGTCTATCATAACAAGATCAAACAAGGGGCAAAGAGCGGCCCCCATGACCGAGGGATCGTTATCAGAAAGCTTCTGCGACAATGAAAACAATATATTGATGCAATTGTAGAGCAGATCAAAGTATAGACATGTCCATTCAAGCAAAATAACAATTGGCGAATAAGGATTCTCTGATACCTATTAACATCATTGAAGAAGCAACTTAATTACAATTTCACTTCAGGTCGTCTCAGGATTTTATCCCTAATTTCTAAGTTTAATGATTACAATTTTGAACGAGTGCTCCATGGATTCTAGCAATGCCATAGGAACCAGCTCGCCTTTCGCTCTCCCTTCACTTAGGTATGCTTATTCCCCACTTCTTTGCTGCCTACCGGCTACCGCTTCTCACTAAGTCAGCTTTTCTTAAGATCTAAAGTTCATGACAACATCCAGCTTATTAACACCTTAAGTAAACTACGGTAAAATATTACTCAATTGAAACTCGGCCTTTTGTGAATATACTTGTAGACTGTCTGGATATATTTGTAGATTGTTTGGACTATTATTTCCTTACTGCCTCAAGCTTCAACCTCCACAACATAACTTGTCACCCTTCTAGAGCTGCTCACTATGTTTTAAATATTTTGCTAAAAAAAGGTTTCAATCTTCATAGATTTGGCTCCAACTAACTGGAAACTACACAGCATACTTAAGAAAACTAGAGTAGAAGCACAAACGTAACAAACATGCAGCTCTAGTAGTACACAGATGATGAAAAAAACATCTAATATATTTCCTTAACATAGTTATCCTCCTAACGTTCCAATTGTCAGTTCGTTGCAAACCTATTTAATCGCACATGGTTGTTGAAAATGCGCATACGCCACACTGCTTAAAGCTATCGATTCAATCTTCACAATTCTAGTCCGACAATCAAGCTTGAAACTACACAATGTACTTAACAAACTAGTTAGAACTCCCTAACTTGCGAAAATTATACAGATACATGATTCTTACTGTACATGATTCAGTTCACTAAATCAACATTCTAAAGTTCCAATCATCAACATTCTAGTTAAAAACCGTACTTCACACAGTTTGCTGGATACTATTAGATCACAACACCAATCAAAAACTCAACAAATACAGTATTCCAAAATTGCAATCAGCGACTCAACAAAATCGATAAATAAGTGATCCTAATTGTACATACTCAATTTAGTTCACTAGATCAACTTTTTACTCCAGTCACCATGATTCTAGCCACGAATTGTACTCAGTTGGCCATTATTAGATCACGAATCCACGACACTTCAGTGACTCGACAAATACAGCATTCTGAAGCTTCAACATCAAAAACCACATCTCAACAACAACAACAAAAAAAAAAAAGCATCACCTTGCAAAAGATTCGACACAAGATGATTAACAGAAATCTGATTGTAATTCTACATATTCGACTTAGTTCACTAATTCAACCTTATAAAGTTCTAATCATCACCATTATAGCAACAATTTGTACTTAACAAGCATTATTACATCACAAATCAACAACACGACCAGTAACTCAACAAATATAGCATTCTAAGTTCCAATCATCACGATTTTAGCCATCAATTGTACTTAACCAGCATTATTAGATCATGAATCCACAACACCGATCAGTAACTCAACAAATACAGCATTCTAAAGTTCCAATTACCGCGATTCTAGTTACACATACTTGTGATCTATCAGAAACTAAATAAACACAGCATTCTAGAGTCTCAATCATCTCAAAAAATTAATCAAACTCAAACTCCAAAAAACAACAAAAATCAACAAACAAGCTCATCACCTTGCAAAAATTAGACGCGAGATGACTAACAGAAGACGGAGAACACGGACAAAACCGATCAGTAACTCAACAATACAGCATTCTAAAGTTCCAATCATCGCGATTCTAGTTACACATACTTGCGATCTATCAGAAACTAAATAAACACAGCATTCTAAAGTTTAAACATCTAAAAAATCAATGAAATTCGCTTCGAAAAAACAACAAAAAGCGCAAAATTGACGAATAAACTCATCACCTTGCGAAAATTGGACACAAGATGATTAACAGAAGACGGAGAACGCTGATAAAACCGATGCAACGCCATAACAGCTTTCTTCTTAACAGCATCTTTAGGATGATTAATCAAATCAACAATCTGAGGCAAAACAGCAGGAATAGTCTCTTCATTAATAAGCCGACAAACAGCATTCAACGCAGCACAAACCACCAAATAATTATCACTTCTCAAATCCTTCTGAATCGTATTAACAATCAAAATAATCAAATCATGATCGTCGTTCAAAAACAACGTGACGGCCAAATAACCGGTGCGTTTATGAAGAACATTATCATCGTGCGTCATCTTGACAGCATGAATGTAACCGAAAGAAGCGTCGTGACCGAGCATCTCGATATAGACGAGACGGATGATGAATTCTTTCATTTTCCGTTTCGGAATGTCGGGTGCAGCGAGACGAGTTTTGAGAGTGGCGATTTCGGAGAGGATTATACGGTCTTCTTCCGATTTGGAACGAGCTTCTCCGATTGATTTGACTAGATCTAGAAAATCTTTCGATTGGTTGAATCCGCCTTGTGAACCCATGGCTAGCTCTCTGCCTATGGTTTTTAGCTGCTCCATAGTGCGGTGCTTCGGTGGGTGGTTCAAGGTGGTCCGGTGAGGTGAGGAGGGTGAAGTTGTGGTGTGGTGTGGTGATGCGATGTGGTGTGATTGTGTTTGTGTTTGGATTTAACAACACATGTTCAATGAGGTTCGAAAGTGTGACAGACAATAATTGTACGTTTTACTCGAAGGTGGTTCTTGATTGTTTAATTTGTTGGGTAATTGTGTATGGATGTTAGGAAGGAGATTCTCTCGACTCTCGGCAATTGATTTGTGACTAATATTAATGTTAAACAATTAGTCTCCCTTGTGACATAGAGTATCCGGCATATGGGAGAGACGGGTCGGATTGATACCACATTATGCTAAATGGTATCAAATTAGTGGGCTCCAGCTGAAAATTGATTTGACTACACTACATTAAACAAATAATTAAAAAAAGGAGGGAAGGAAAGCTTCTCATGCAAGCTGCTACTACCTCACTCTACTGTCACAAAACATTTCACTTTTTTCTTCAAATACTCTCTCTCATCAATTACTCAAACCCCATCTCTAATCAAATTTTTTTAAAATCAAAATAATCATCATCATCATCTCCTCTCATTAAGAACACAACAATACATCCATCTTAAAAGTCTGTCTTCATCTCGTAGTTACTGTTCATCTACCCCCAGCTTCATATACTAGCTTCTAAATTTYCTAGATAATCATCATCATCTCCTACCTTCCTAAAGATAATGGGTAAAAAAACAATGTTAAAGAGCACCTCCAAAGAAGCTTGCAAAAAAATCTATGGAAGGTAATGTTTGAATAAATTAATTGTTTGTTGAAATGTTCATAATGATGTTTTTTTTCAATTTTTTTATGGCGCAAGATTTTAGTTCATAATCTTTGATGAGATTTTGTTACAATTTAGATGAGTAAAGGATTGTATTTTTTTGTTTATGAGATTTTAGGGCAATTTTAGATCAAAATTTGGAAGTGAATTTCTGTTGGTGTTGTTGT
>VHZZ01010303.1:42783-60903 GCA_009801015.1 Silene noctiflora | reverse complement strand
GTTGTGAGACAACGTTCCAAACCTTAAAGGATCACTTGACTACAGCTCCTGTCTTAGCTTTGCCGGATGGAAGTGAGAACTTTGAAGTTTATACTAATGCTTCAAAGAATAGACTGGGTTGTGTGTTGATGCAGAATGGGAAAGTGATAGCTTATGCCTCGAGACAGTTGAAGACTTATGAGTAAAACTATCCTACTCATGATTTAGAGTTAGGTGTCGTGGTCTTTGCTCTGAAGATTTGGAGAGACTACCTTTATGGGGTAACCTTTAAGGTGTTTTCAGATCATAAGAGTTTGAAGTACATTTACACCCAGAAGGAGTTGAACATGAGGCAGAGGAAGTGGATGGAGTTGATCGGCGACTATGATGTGGAGATAATATATCATGAAGAGAAGGCTAATGTAGTTGCTGATGTGTTAAGTCGACAGAGTGTACATTCTCTATGCACTGCTAGTCACTCATGCGCCTTACGGAAGAGGTAAACCGGATGGGTATCCATATGATCAGGAAAAGGGATGCTCTTGGGGATTTGACTCTGGAGCCCGCGCTTTATGACGAGATCAGAGTTAAGCAAGCCGATGATCCTAAGGTTTGAGAGTGGAGAGATGGGATGGAGAAAGGGACGGTTTCGATATTCTCAGTTCATACCGATGAGAGTTTGAGGTTTGATGGTAGATGGTGTGTTCCTAGTGATGCTGAGTTAAGGAAGATGATCATGACTGAGGCTCACTGTATGCCTTATTCAGTGCATCTATGTGGTGATAAGCTTTACAAGGATTTAAAGAAGACTTTCTGGTGGCCTGGGATGAAGAGGGAGACATCGGAGTTTGTAGCTAGAAGCCTTACCTGTCAGCGAGTTAAGGGAGAGCAGCGTCGACCTTAGGGTAAGATTCAGTCTCTGGAGGTACCTGAGTGGAAGTGGGAGTCCATTTCCACGGATTTCATTGTGGGCTTACCGAGGACTGAGCAGGGCAACAACATGATTTGGGTGATTGTGGATCGGCTAACCAAGTCGGCTCACTTCATACCAATGAAGGACACTTGGAGTAAGCTGCAATTGGCTAATGGGTATAGGAAGAATGTAATTCGCCTTCATGGGTACCAAAGGACATCGTGTCAGATCGTGATGCGCGATTCATATCAAAGTTTTAGCAAGAGTTACAATAGTTGATGGGTACAACCTTGAAGATGAGTACAGCTTTTCATCCTGCGACAAATGGTCAGACGGAGAGGATCATTAAGACCTTAGAGGATATGTTAAGGGCTTGTGTCATGGAGTTTGGTTGCAGCTGAGAGGATAGACTGGACCTGATTGAGTTTTCTTATAATAACAGTTTCCACACTAGCATCGGGATGACACCGTTCGAAGCCTTATATGGGAGAAAGTGTCGGAGTCCGATCTGTTGGGACGACAGTGCTGAAGCTGTGGTTTTGGGACCACAGATGGTTCAGGATATGATTGAGCAAGTGAGGCTGATACGACAGAAGATGAGGGCAGTTCAGGACCGGCAAAAGAGTTATGCTAATTTGCATCGCCGGGATGTTGAGTTTCAGGTGGGTGATAAAGTTCTTTTGAAGGTGTCACCTATGAGGGGTGTCATGCGTTTCGGTAATAGGGGCAAGTTGAGTCAGAAGTTTATCGGGCCTTATGAGATTTTCGATCGCATTGGTGTGGTGGCTTACCGTTTGGCATTGCCACAAGTGCTGGAGCGGGTGCATAATATCTTCCATGTATCGCAGCTCCGAAAGTATGTTAGTGATCCTTCCCATGTCTTAGAGGTGGGGAATATAGAGCCGGATGAGTCTTTAACTTATGTAGAGGTACCAAAGGAAATCTTGGACCGTAAGGTGCGAAAGACCAGGAATGGTGAGACCGTGTTGCTAAAAGTACTTTGGACCAATCATAATGTTGAGGAAGCAACTTAGGAAACTGAGGATACAATGAAGGAGCGGTATCCGCATCTGTTTGATCAGGTATGGTTGGTTACGGGGACGTAACCTTGTTTCTTTTAGGGGGTAGGAGATGATCGCATCTGTTTTTCTTTAGTTTTTCGATAGTTGTTTTTCTATAGTTTTGAGTTAAGTTTGATTTTGTTTCAAGTTTGGTTGGGATGAGTTGAGTTATGTTTTGGTCATGTGGTAGTGTTACCAGTTTTAGTGTTGTTTTTTGTTGGTATGGTTTGAACTTCGGGGACGAAGTTCATTTTTAAAGAGGGAAGAATGTAATACTCGGTATTTTTAGTATAGGGACACTCGGTTGAGTACAGGGTACTCGACCGAGTGCCCAGTGGTGTCAGTCTGTCAGTGTTATGGAAGTGGGGAACTCGGAAGAGTGCGAAGCACTCGGTCGAGTGGCCTGCACTCGGCCGAGTGTCGCGTACTCGACCGAGTGTCCGGTTCGTATCAGGTTTTTAGTGGAAAGTATAAATATTAGAACGACAAGTAGTAATTCATTATTTCGCTTTTTAAACAAAACCTAGACATCGTTACTRCTCCTCCTTCTAATTCTTCATTTCCGCGACGCGTCTCTATTGTCTTGTTGGGATTTCTATGCATCGTAAGACCGTCTTTGTAAGGATAAGTCTCTAATTGAGTCTTTAAGCATGTTATTGGAACCCTAATTTCTGATTTGGGGGTTTTTGGAGGGAATTGTGTCTTATTGCATGTTTGATTCGTTATAGGAGGAGAATTCATAGAAGAGGCCTTTTGATCGCTTGATTGTTCCTGAAATTGCTGRTTAAGGTAGGATTTCYTACTCAGTTGCCTGTGTAATTATATGCGTATTAATGTGACGGTATTGTACCGTGCTTTATGATGTGATTTTATGATTGTGATGGTATTGTGATGGCGGAGTTGGTATGGTGGACGTCGGAGTTGGGTGTGATCGGTATTGTGATTGTGATATTGTTTGTGAGCCATTGTGAGAGGTGGTCTCACCCCCATTGTTCGCCTCCTGCGTTCTCTCAGCGTAGGGGGGATGTGCATATTAAGGGACTTGGGTTATTGTGGGTGATTTAGGTGGTTGGTTGCTGTCTTTCACTGGCAGGGCTACACACTTCGGTGTGTAGTCGATTACTTGTGATGTGGTGTGGTGATGGTGGCGATGGTGGTGGTGTGGTACTGTTATGTTATTGTTTACATTGTTATTGTATATAGTTTTTCAGTTGGCTGACTCTGTTTAATGTTTTAAAAACTCTGGTGATCCATTCGGGGATGGTGAGCAGTTAGTGTAACAGGTAATGACGATGATGGTTGTTGACTGCGCGGCGGGGTTAGCAGGGTGGAGTCTCATGAGTTATACTAGCTTCCGCAGACTTTATGAGTTTTTATTTTGTTAGTTTGGTTTGTACTCCGTGTTTTGGAGAAGGATTTTGTAATCAGTTAAACTATATTTATATTGATAATGTTTCTTTATTGTTACTATGATGTTCATTGCTTCGGAAAACCGAGATGGTAGCATCCTTGTATTCAAAGGTAGTCATTGGTAAGGTGCCTCGGAGTGTGGGGGTGTTACACTTTCGATCAACCGAATTGATCTGTTTGCTCATGTCCACACTAAAGCCCATTATTGCACTATCTCCTTACTAATAAAGCTAAGTCATTTAAAGACTTCTGATTGGTTCCCTGATTTAAGTGATTTTTCTTTTTTTCTTTTTATTTTTAAAATTGGCCCCACCACAAACTTGCCTTAGATTATTTAACATCATTTCATTCAATTGTTATTTCTGAATTTGACGTCTAATTATCGTACTAACTAACCTATTGCCAATGTTATCTAAAAAACAACCCGTGCATTTTTTTTGCACGGGATTAAAACTAGTAGCTTGTATGTTGGAGTTGTTTGCACTCATTTTATTGGGCTTCAAACGTTTAAGTCTTATAATTTCACCAATTTCCAATCCATTTTGCTCGTCGGCCATTTCTAGCGTAAAAGACTATTTCCAGCGTCAAAAACTCATTCCTGCAAAAACTATGAAAAACTCGTTGTAAACTTTAAATGAAGGAAATATAGTACAATGCAAACTAAAAATGTCGGAAATGTTTATAAATTACGGGGAATAACTATATAAAATATAGGTAAATTAGTCACTTATCATTCCCCAACGAATCTGTCTTTTCTTATGGCTAGTTCTACATGATAGAGTAATGTCTAATATGAATCGAGCAAGACAAGATTTTGTTGACGATCCTACTTGTGAAAGTCGCGGCTTATCTAAAGAGACAACTCTTCATCTTCTCCGGGATTGTGGAGAAGCACGTAAGGTATGAAGTTTATTTTCTTCGTCTATTTCGAATCAATTTTTTTCGGAAGATTCCTTGCGCAATTGGGTTGTTTCGAATCTTCTGGCCCCTAGAACAATGAGTTAAGATATGTGGCCGACTTCTTTTGCTATTGTGGTGGTGTATTTGGAGGTGGCAGAATGGTCGGAGTTTTGGACGGGCTAAGGATATCCCATCGAGAACTTTCATGTTCCTAATGCAACATATTTGGGAAGTAAGGAATGCTAAGCACTCAATCAACTTGCTAGCTGAGTCGAGCAGACATTATTACCATGAAATTTTTGTGAGATGGGTTACACCACCAGAAGGGTAGGTTGTTCTTAATATTAATGGTGCATCGAAAGGTAACCTGGGAATGTCGGGGCTGGTGGAGTTTTTCGAGACTCGGCTGGAAATATGCTACTTGCATTCACGGAGAGACTAGGCATGACAACGGTCACAAGAGCGGAATTAATGGCTTTAAAACGTGGTTTAATGCTTGCGAAAGAGAGGTTGTTTCCCCGCTTAATCATCCAGACGGACTCCCAAGTAATAATTCAGCTCTTAGACGCGAAAGAAGAGCTGCCATCCGCTCATTCCCATCTAGTCCAAATTTGTAGATGTTTTTGGATCATCCTTGGAACATCGAGGTACATCACGTTTATAGAGAAGCGAATGGTTGCGCAAATTGGGTAGCAAATGTAGGTGCCTCAAGCACTGGTGATTTAGGAACCAGATGACATCCCGGAACATTTTTTTCGTTTGATACAACAAGACGTTTGTGTGTGTTTTATTTCCGTTCGCTCTTTGATTTTTGTTTGTGTGTGTTTTATTTCTGTTTTGGGTAATTCTTGTTTCTTGTAACAAAAAAAAAAGTACTCAATATTAGGGGTCATGTAGTTGTTAGATATATACACTCAACATGTTTTATATTATTGTATAGTTAGATAAGTAAAAATAGTACTCGTATGTTTTAGTAGTTTTTTAAAGGGCTGAGTGAGCCAACATGTTAAGATGAATTGCTATCCGTGTTCGGGCCATTCACAATTTTAGGGGGATAGTCCGACCCTATAACCTTTTTTTTGTCCAAGTGAGTTAAAAATATGGGTAAGATGGGCCGGACC
Source organism: Silene noctiflora (assembly GCA_009801015.1). NCBI lineage: Eukaryota > Viridiplantae > Streptophyta > Magnoliopsida > Caryophyllales > Caryophyllaceae > Silene > Silene noctiflora. The sequence goes on along the minus strand of VHZZ01010303.1, from coordinate 55,519 downwards.
TATCAAACGGTATATCCCATGAATCGTTGAGGTACTAGTGTCGAATACTGATTTCATAGTCCATATCCTCCTATATAGTAAGAGAATAAAACTCTCCAAAGTTTCCCTTCCAAAAGGCATATCCTCCTATATAAGGAAACAAAAAAAACTTCTTTCTTTAAATTATTACCATTTCATCAAAATATAATCTTTTAATCAAATAATAATATTTTCTTTAAAATCTAAATTACAATATTTTAATTATAATGAGATAAATTCACTATAATTTTATAAACTGTAAATTTCTATTTTTTATGTATTATTATATATTATAGAATAACTTGACACATTTGGTATAAAACAAAACATTGAATTGATATTATTAGCTTCATCGCAAAAAAATAAAATAAAAATTCATTAACATAATTTGAGAAAAAATATTATTTGTAATAATTAGTTTTATGTTAAAGAAAAAAAGTCATTAAATACATTTTATAACTTTATTAAATTCTCTTTATTAGTTCATTGTTCATTTTTTTTCATATCCAAATACAATAAGGAATATGATAAATTAATTAATGACATATCAATTTAAAATATTAAAATAATAACTAAAAACAAAATGTCTATATATACCGCAAATATGCGAGATTTACACAAGTATGAAAGTATACGAAAAATTAAAAATTGGAGGTGGGGATTTGCAGGCAGTGAGGATTGAGACTGAGGAAGGGGTGGGTCGGGCAGTGAAAGTATTGATTTGGGTCTCGTCATTCATCGCTTTTCCTAAAATTCCACCTCTCGTTTCTGCAGAAAGAAAAAAAAGGAAAAAGGCAAAAGAAAAAGGGGAAGCGATATCTAGGGTTCCTGATTTCCCCCAAAACTTGAAGTTGTGTCTCAATTATTATTTTGATTCAAAAGAAAATGAAGCTGACTGTTAAAACTCTCAAAGGAAGCCATTTCGAGATTCGTGTTCATCCTAATGACACCGTCAGCCCCTCTTTCTCTCTTTCATTGTTTTATTAATTCAATCTCGTATTACCTAATTGTTAATTTTATGTTGTACACCCTCCCTCTCATTCCTTTTTATCGTCCTACTTTCTATTTTGGGATCGACATTGGTACAATATCAAATGGAGACAATTAATTTGGGAGAAATTAACAAGGAGAAATGGACAATAAGATTGGGATGGAGGGAGTATTTGCAAGACACTAGTGTCGTACAAAATGTAGATGCAATTGTAACTTCAAACCAGTTTGTTGCCTACTTCTGTTTGCAGTCAAGGAGTTAAAATTCTTGATGGTTTGCTTCTGATTCGTGGGGATAATAATAAAAGTTAGATTCAGTGTTGTTCATTTAATCCTAACTTCTTACTGCAAAACAGGCCAGTGTAACATCTCACTATCCCAATTTATTCATTTCAATAACATCTATGTCGTTTAGTTGCTACTTTAGTTGACATCTATCTTTTCTCGCCGATTCTGTTTGGGTGTCTCATTTATAGTCGATATAAGACAAATAGTTAGATTGGTTCACATATGACACATGTATAAAGAATATATGACGCGTGTGCCCATATATTGAGGGGGTGTTTTGTTGGGAGGTTTGGAATGAAATGAAATGGATTCTAATCATTCTAGTGTTTGGTTGGAGCATTTTGGAATGGAGTTAGAATCCATCATGATTTTCATTCCACCCCAACCCCTTGGAATCTCATACCCACCTCCTTTCCATGGATTCAAACTCCATTCCTTTGTGTTTATTTTTCTAATGAATCAAACATGTTTTGAAAGGTATGGAATTAGAACCTCATACTTCTACAGTTTCTCATTCCAATCCATTCAATTCCTAAACAGTGAACCAAACAACCCTCGAGTGTTTGAGTGAAAGAAATTCTTAAATTGAGTATTGATGGCGTCAACAAGGGTGTATTTGGATGGAGGGATTTGGAGGGAAAGGGAGGGGACGGAATTGGAAGGATGAGAAATCCATTGTTTGGTTAACAAAATGAAGGTAGAAGGATTTGGAGGGGAGGGAAATAGATCCCTCCATTTCCCTCCTTCAAGGCAAATTATTTCCCCACCAACATAGGCAAGATTTGGAGGGCAAATCACCTCCTCCATTCTCCCTCCCCTCCCTTTCCCTCCTTTTTTCCTATCCAAACACACCCTAAGAAGGAAGAGGGGAAGAGGTAGAATCAGAAAGGTTGCGTTCAAGCTAGAGAAACATGGGAGAGATTAATTTACTTTTTCTAGGGAATGGGGTTCATTACGGGGGTTTGATTAATTTTCTCACCTTGGGTTGTAGTGTGCATTGGCAAATTCATTTAAGCCTTGATACTAGCTGCTACTGAAATTAAACGTGTTTGTAGAAGGGAAATGGAGTGATCTATTTCCTCTCTCCTTCAAATCTCTCTACACCTATCTTGCTTACCAAACAAAGGAAATCACGTCTCTCCATTCCCCTCCCTTTCTCCCCAAATCCCCTTGCAGCATAAACTGTGGGGTTTACGCTGAATTTTCTGAAAATAAAATTTGCTGTAACAAAGATATAATTACTGAACTAATTTCCACAGAAATCACAGGAAATAAGAGCAATAATTTGATAAATATTGGATACAAAATTCCACAGATTAACACAGGAATTTAAAGAACAGGGTTGACATCATGTTTAATTTAACCACAGAAATATCACATGATAAATTACCCTTACTAAACAGACTTTGAACATTCAACTACAAGATTAACACAAGTTGAATTCCAGGCCTGACAGAAACTACAGCTTTGCACAAGTTTGTAAATTTTGAGAATTGACTCAGGTTTTCTTTTTCATTCATATAATAGTCTCCTTACAGGAAGGATAAGGTGAAATGAGAACAAGGGCATTAAATGCAGCTCGTCCTTATTGCCTCGAGCTTTTGCTGAAAATAGTGTTGACAACAAAGCCTCTTAATCAGCTCAGCCTGCCTGTCCAAAAGGAAAATATGCTTTTCAGCCTTTTCTGGCTCAGATTTTAACCCTTTCTAAACTGAATTAACCTTGGATGTCCTGGAGTAATTTGAAGCTAATGAAGTCTTGTTTAATTTGGCCAAGGTGGGAGCTGGTGGTTTGAACCTTCCCTTAGACAATTTTTGTTGACATGCTGGTTTGGACCTGAACTAGAACCATTACTGTAATGCTGTGACAGTAGTTCTGCATTATTCCTGTTCCTCATCTCCTGTTGCCACCTTATCCAAACACACCCAACAACTTTATTTATTTAGTGTTTGATACTTGTTGATACTGAAATTAAGGCCTTGTTTGGATACAAAAAAATAGAGGTAAATGGAGTGGAGGGGGAAGAAGGGAAGGGAAGGAAGGGAAGGGGAGGGAAAATGGGGAGAGGATTTTTTCTTCCAAATCTTTCCTTTGTTTGTTGGAAGGGAAGGGAAATAATTTACCTTGGAGGAGGGAAATGGAAGAATCTATTTTCCCTCCCCTCCAAATCCCTCCACCCCCACTTTGCTATCCAAACGAAGGGCATTACTACCTCCAAATCCCTTCCCTCCCCTTTCCTTCAAATCCATGTATGCAAACAAGGCCAAATGTGTTTTACTTGCCTATTGGGTCTAGAGTAATGAGTTGACGGTTGTTTAAATTCTGCAACAAAGTATTCTTAATCCCAAAATTAAATAGTTATAAAGAAAAAAAACAAATACATAAAGAAATGAATATATGGAAAATAAATAAAAATAACCCTGAATATTGAAAAATGAAAATAAAAAGAGATTGAACAAATCAAAACTGGTAAAGTTCTTTTTTCTTTTTTTTTTTTGCGAAAATATACAGCAAGATATTTTAAGAATGGCGACAATTCTTGCGACATGCGACACTTTAGACCTAGTGTAGCGCTGTCTAACAAATTAGGTCAAGCCTGCTTGGCTGGGTCCCCGTGTTGCATAATTTTGAAACTCAAAGGCCAGGTACACGAAACACGACATAGTGTTACGTTTAATACTCATTGACGATCCTGGTGGCTGGGTAACATTTGGTACCATGACTAATCTGTATCATATGATAAATATGTTGCATTTCTTCATGTTCAAATCTAATTATTTATCCGGCGTTGCAAGGAAGCTTCATTTACAGTCATCATGATTGTTGCTTTTGTTTGAAGTAATTAGTACCTATGGGTGTGTATGTCTTCACTTTGATTTGATCAAAGTTGATGCCTTTTGTCGGCATGAATGAAAGTGAAGTCTTGATGTTGGGATGCAAGTACAAGATATGGGAAAGCTGCTAAGCACAATACACCATTACCTTATATGTTGTAGATACGGATGATTGTGTGATTTGTCACATTATATTTGTTATTTGTTTTTAGCTTCCAATGATATCCATCAAGGAACATATGGTGTCTTTTCGAGCTTCCAGAGATGTGCTCTGAGCTTTAGTTGACGAAATTCATTAATATTTATTACCTGTACTTGTTTTGTAGCCATTTGAGCTCAAAAGTGTGAATCCCTACTCTTCTTTTTCATTTTAATCTAATTTCTTAAATGTTCAGAAAGCTTAGAAAACTGTATCATATATTGTGGAAGTTTAAGATTTGTAAAGAAGATTTAATTGGATATGACTTACCTTAAATATGTTTTGACCTGAAGATTATGGCTGTGAAAAAAAATATCGAAGATGTACAAGGAAAAGATAATTATCCATGTGGACAGCAATTATTGATTCACAATGGGAAGGTCTTGAAAGATGAAACAACATTGGCGGACAACAAGGTATCTGAAGATGGTTTCCTTGTAGTGATGCTCAGTAAGGTACTATGCACTAGTCATCGGTTCCGTACTTCATCTAGCTTCTATATCTGACTGTCGGTATTAGTTTTCGTTTTCAAATGCACAAAGTAGCATACAACGAAGATAATTATAATAGAGTTAATTCATAACTTCCATCTTTTTTATACCTCATTTTTTTAAATCCCATTTTCTTTATACCTCGTTTTTAAAAGCCACAACTTTTCTCAACATTTTTCTGAAATTCTCACCCAAAGCCTTTTTTTTTTGCAAAAGAAAAACACATTTTTGTGGCAGTATCAATAATGAATTTTCTTTTATTATGACATAAATGGGCTATGGGTGGGAGTTTCGGAGTAAATGTTCTGAAAAGGGGGGAGCTTTGAAAAGAATTATAAAAGGTGAAAGTCTTGAAAATGACTAGAAAAAGGCGGGGAGTAATGAATTCAACGCTACTAATTATTTTGCTCCCCTTCAAACTTTGTGCAATGTAAATTTTAGGTTTTATTATGTGTGTACACTATTTGTTTAATGACTTCCCCTGCATGCCTCATTTACTTGTGACTTTGAAAATTCTATTTTTGGCTAAGCATAGAACTTTTTATCAGCTATCTTTTCCATCAATTTTCAGAGCAAAAGTTTAGGTGCTGTAGGAGCTGCTGGTACTCAGGTACGCTATTCTTGACTTATCGTGTACCTTCTTATTAGCCTTTATGTTTATGTTCCTTGTCAGTAGCAAAAATATTTATCTCTATCTTGTTTCAGCTTGCGCCCAGTCCCATACCGAATGCTGTACAGACTAGCAATGCCTGTGCAATCTCTCCTCCTGAAGTGCAGATGTAATATTTTCTAGTAGCATTAATCTGCTTTTCTTTTGCAACTATCTTTATTTGATTCGTCTGGGTGTTCCTTCACTGCAGGACCTCAAAGGATGCTACCGGCTCTAATTCTGGAGCTTCTGAGTATGTAAAGTATCAAAGTTATCTTTCGGATTTAAACTAAAATAGTTTTTCACTGTGAAAAGCTCTGTTTAGAACTATTATAAATCACAAGGTTAAAGTGAATAGGCTCAGATGATAGTTCTGTCAGGGTATTATTTGATAGCTCTTATGGGGAGCTTGAGAATAATTTGGTGAGGCTATATGAAACCATGTAAATTGTCTGTTGACAAGCCTTGGATGTGCCCTTCAAGTGTCTTTTATTGATGTGTGCCCCTTTCTTGTTGAACGTCATTTGTTGCTAGTATGCTCTGTTAGCGCCTGCTTTTTTGTTTCTATTAATGAAAAATTCTTCCTATTAAAAACTTTATTTGTTCCTTGTATATCCAGAAGAAACCTATTAGACTGATGTTTCCATTGCACTTTAAGTTGGCAACTGTTAGCAAAAAATTTGATAAGAGTAGTTCAACCCCGATTGTTGGTTAGCAGCACCTCTTAAATAAGACTTGGGCAGTAAGAGGTTTACAATCTTCGATGAAAGTGTTCAATGGTTGGTGTCCGCAGGTTTTTATGGTTTGTTGGTGTGTTTGTTTAAAGTTATTTTAGGTTCACAATTAAATCCAAATCTTTAATATCCACCTCGTTTGCCCGAGCAACTGTGCTACCTAACCGGTTCAATAACTTTAATCTCCTCACTTTATTCCTGATGCCCTTTTTTCAGTGTGCCTTCAGAAACCTATGGTCAGGCTGCGTCAAATCTAGTTGCCGGTACCAATATGGAGCAGACTATTCAACAACTTCTGGATATGGGCGGTGGAAGTTGGGACAGAGACACAGTTACCCGTTCACTTAGAGCGGCTTACAACAACCCTGAGCGTGCTGTAGATTATTTATATTCTGTATGTCTTTATAATTTGGAAGCTCCTGCATTTTTGCCAATCAGAAACGAGTTGGCATTTAGATCTTTCACTGTTGTGCGCAGGGTATTCCAGAAACAACTGTAGTTGCTGAGCCTGTGCCGCTGTTTCCTGCTAATCAGGGAATCGCTGCTACTGAAAGTGGTGTAGCTCCTGTGCAGGTTTCTGGTGCGCCTAATTCTTCTCCGCTAAATATGTTCCCTCAGGTACACCTGACAGGTTAAGCAATTCTGCTTGTCTTTGTGCTAGTTAAGATATCATCTCTTTTCTAAAGATGGAATTGCATAGGAGTTGTTGTCGGATGCTGGTGATGAAGGCTTTGGATCACTTGATTTTCTTAGGAACAATCCTCAGGTTAGACTTTTGTCTTTTTCTAGGCTTCTTTATTCATGTTTGTCATCTTTCAGATGAGATACTGGTTGAAGTTGCATTTCAATATGACTAGTAAAAAAAATACTTAAAAGTGATACAGAAGTTACTATCAGATGTGTCAAACTTTCATATAAGAAGAATTAGTTGCCATTGCTTTGTAATTTATTTTTATTATAACTATTCGCTCCTTTCCGACAACTTCTACGGCTTCTTTTTTAGGCAGTTCCAGCACGCTGTTTACATTTCTACTCTAGGCAACTTTTAGCCATCTGAAATTATCATCGATTCACTTAATCACCCTTTTGTATTAAACATGCCAACCTATTTGTCACCACGATCTCATAGTCAGTCTGGCACATTCTTAGCCATCATGGACTTAGTTCCTCACAACCTAAACTTCACTCTCTTACGTAGTACTGTGACTAATATCTACCACATCCTCTCTCTATTCATCAACTTTCGTCATTGAGTTGCCATCACTGGTGATTATCAAATGCGAGAAAGAAGACCTTCATATATCTCAGTTTGTCCATGTAAACCCATTCACACTACTTCACAACCATTAACCCTAGAAAGTCTAAACATGTTATGTGAGAAGAGGCAAGGGGGAGATGATATGGCATATGGAGAGAGAAAGGGACAAGAAGCAGAATGAGGAAGGGGACTAGAGATGGTGGTTAAGTGAAAAGGGGCCTCAGTTTAGTGGTTGGCATGGGTAGGGAAATTGGACTAGGTATGATGGCCGGACTTGGTAATGGGTAAGGTTGGGGTCGGAGGTGAATTGGCTGTGCTATAATGGTAGGCATGGGGAAAAAATTGTGTTGTTACTGTTTTAGCGTCACTTGTTTTTGCTCTCCTAGCAGTCCATTCCAAATGTATATATGTTGTGTGGAATTAGACCCATAAAAACAAACCTGAATGACAATACCCGAAAAACCGATTGAAAATATCTGAATTGATATCTGACCGAAGACCCGATATGAGTAACTGGAGTAGCACCCGAAACCTAACTCAATCTAAATCGCTCCAAAATTGAACAAAATGCAACATAATTGAAAGATACCGGAACTTGAATGCATCTTAAATGGTGCTAACTTGCCTAACTGAACCGATTGAACCCAAATTAAAACGATTTTTTTTTTCCGAGGAAAAACTCAATTTATGGTTTTTCTCATTGATTTTTCAATTTATGGTTTTTCTCATTGATTTTTTATTTAGCTATGATAATTTGAATTAGTGCATTTAAAATGCTACATATAATGAATGTTAAGCCTATTCATTGATGCCCAGCTTAAATAAAACATGAACGAAACTCACATGATCTGATATTGACCCGATTTGACCGTACCCGACCCAAAAAATCACAAACCAATTAAGGTGGTTAACTGAAATGAACCCGACCAGAATCGATCTGAAATGGTAACTATGCATAGCTTGAATGACACCTACCCAATTTAACGTGATTGGAATCCAAACCAAATGAGCGGTTTGCTAGGTCTATGTGGAACTGGAATAATATGTGGAAGTGGAATACTGTGGAATACATGTAGAGAGGTTGCTTTTAGATGACCCAAAATGAAAATAGCAAACCACATTGCTTTATTCCATCATAATCCGTGACCACCTGTTAACTTTCTGCTATCTCCTTATTTAAAGGGGAAAAAACAACGCGCTTAGGTAGTAGCTTCACTAGATGCTAGCCATAAGCCCATAACACCTTGTGGTGTGCCTTAGGTGCTTCTTGTACACGTGGTACAACCAGTGAATCCTACAGTATGCAATTTCTATATTTTTTCTTCTAGTTCTTTTAAAATGCTCTCCTCTTCGTCCCATCATTTCCTTCTTTTTGCAAAACAGTGAGCGTCATCAACCATGACTGATCGTTACCGAGGTGAGCCTATTGCCTTTTAAAACTAAGTCTCCCTTATTCTTTAACATCAACTACTTGCTAGTTGCTAGCCCAATAATGAGCCTTTTAGGTGTTGCAAAGTTTTAATTTGTGAACTACTTAGAACATCCATGAGCACACACCCCTTCGAAGATGATGCTTTGTACAACTAAGTATTTTGGTAGTACACATTTCATATTCAAATAATGAATGCGTACATAAAATGGATTAAACTCATGCATAAACTCTATTGAATTTTATCCCAGCACGCATTCACGCTGAAGATGCGTATCTTTAGGCTTTAGCTTACCTGTGATGATAGGCGATAAATTTTTTTTGAAATCACTTAGTTCAGATAAAATAATTATCTACCAAAATTTTAATCCTTCATTAAATTGTAAGAGACAAAATGGAAGAGAGTTCACTGGAAAGAGAGAAATTAAATATTTCTACGGAGGTTTGGGAAGAATAAATATCATCTGAAGTACAAGGGTTTATGAGTTATGGTCTGTTCTTGTTGTGTGGTATCATGGGGTAGTAGCGATCATGGTAGTGTTTGGGAGGAGTGAGAAATTATGAGTGCTGAGTTGGATAAGATGGCGCTAAAACAAATGTTACGAGTGAAACATGGTTTAAAAACAAAATCATGAAAGGAATTCCTTCCTGGATTCATCGGTTTCATTGAGGTGAGAGAAAGTGACCTAAAATGTGATCACACAATCAATTGTTTTGGTAAATTGAAAAGCAAACCACCTTGAGAAACATAAAGGAACATAAATTACTAGAAAATCAAGGCACTAAAAACTATAGGTGAATATATAGGACTCAGTGAGTGTGTACGATGGTAGAGTGGGATTTATTGATATGTAGACATGAGAAAAGATTAGTCAGGCTTTTGTGATCTATTATACTCTACAGAGAGAGGTGGGATAATAGTGTAAATTGTGTAAAGCCGGAGATATTGACACGAGAGAAGAACAGGGAAGCAACTCTGAGGGCAGGAGGTAACCAAGTTTTTCTTATAGTTTATCGTCCTTCGCAATATTTGTGTCAACTCTTAAGGGAGTGATACGAAGAGTTTACTGAGACTACATAGTACTTTTACCCTTTATTGGATACACCTTACAAGTGGAGGATATTGTGAGAGGAGATAGGTAGATCTGTACATGGAAGCGAAGGGAACTGTATATTTTTCCTTCAAGAAATGGATTTCAATTTGGCTATAGGAAAAAAAAAAAAAAAAATCCCTTGCTTTCATTTCCTTCCAACCTAACTCACGAATCAAATAATGGAAAATGCTCCATCCCTTTTCAACCAATCTCTCCAACCAAACAAGGCCTTAAGTAATTCATGTTGGCAATTCTTTTTATTGGGAATTTGAAAACTCTATTTAATGTGTTTCGTGTTTCTGTTTTGATCTTTCAGTTTCAGGCATTGCGCTCCATGGTGCAAACAAATCCACAAATATTACAGGTTTTGTTTGCTTTGGGTCTTTGACAAAGAACTTTTTTCTTTTCTTCAGCATTGTGTTAAATAGAGTCATATCTTGGTATGCAGCCAATGCTTCAGGAGCTTGGGAAGCAGAATCCCCAGCTTTTAAGACTAATCCAGGATCACCATGCTGAATTTCTTCAACTTCTTAATGAACCTTTGGATGGTTCTGAAGGGTGAGACTAAGATCTCTTTCCCAACTTTGATTGAGAATCTAAATATGAGTCACAAAATTCAGCTCAATGATTGCTCCTTTGCTTGAAATTGCCCAGTTCACATGTTACATATCCTATCTATTTTTGTTTTCATTCATAAAATATTTTACATTTCCAACGTCTAAATTCATTTGGGTTGTATGCATTTCAGTTTCTTGTGTCCATTTTTCTGTGGTGTAGGCTTTTTTTAACATTATGCTCCATTTTCATAACATCGCACTTGATGTGCCACAAATCTCATGCAGTGGCCCTTGTTTACTATGTTACTCAGACTTGATTGGAGAGACTTTCTAGGGAGCGTGGTTAAATGTCAGGCTTGTATAGTTCATGAATTGTAAATGTGTTTGTCTTAAAGTGAAGTGTTAAAGCGTCATACCCATAACCGAGTTTCGAGGGTTGGACTTGGCCACTTGGGTACGTGAGTTTATATGAAGAATCCAAGTAACATAGCTTGTTTACAAGTGCTATGCACTCTTTACCTTGCATTCACTTTTTCCAACGTCGATTCATGTAATCATTCTGTGACCAAGCCTTTGTTGCTTTCTATCTTAGATACAAGTGTCCTGCATAAGCTATTAATTGACTTGGGAAATTGCACATTTAACAATCATGCGGATCTTTTTTCTTGTTGGCTACTACGTTAACTTTAACAACCATTTTATATTTCTTGGTTTTCTTTGTAGAGATATTTTTGATCAGCCTGATCAGGATATGCCCCATTCTATCAGTGTCACACAGGAGGAACAGGAAGCTATTGAACGGGTATGGCCTCACTGGGCTGCCACCTCACTTTTGCTTTCCATTCTACTCCCTCAATTCCAAATTTATATCCTCATTTTTGGTAAAACAATGTCAACCTTGACCATTAATTTCTCCACATGTGTAGTTACAAACTATATCATGTTTGTTTTATTTAACCAATTATCTTTTTATTACCATAACTATTTACTCCTTTTCACTACGATGTTTCTGTTTGACTTATGTTGAAAAATATAAAGAACTATAAAATGATTTACCTACGGAGTAAAATAATCTTTCGGAACATTATATTTTTCAACAGAAAAGTAATATACAAATGTTAAAAATAGGGGTTATAGTATTGTCTTGACCACCACAAAAAGTCATACAGGAACATCAGAGTAAAAACGTGGGAGTTTTTATTTTGAGAAAATATTGGTCACAGTCGACATCTCATGATTGGAATGGAGGTGGTACTTATTAGTGTTGTTTTTTCATCCAGCTTGAGGGAATGGGTTTTGATAGAGCCCTGGTTATTGAGGCATTTTTAGCTTGTGAGCGCAATGAACAGTTGGCCGCTAACTACCTATTGGAGCATGCTGACGATAATGAGGATTAGACTGGCGGTAGTTTTGTTTGCTGATCACGGATTGTAGGAAGTGTACTGGTTTTTAGTATGGTATCGTAGAGGACATTCATGGCGAAGCTCAGTGGAGCCCACAACTTTGTTTTTATCGTCTTTGTTACTTTTCTCCAGAAAGGATCTTATTCTTATGTTCCAGGCTTGAGTTGAGAGTGCTATTGTTTACTCCGTACATATGGGATCATATGTACCATTTGTGTTGTGGTAAATTTATATTGGTTGAGCACAAGAGCAGTTTTTGCCGAGTATTTATAATATCTTCTACGCACATTGATCAGTAATCTTGTTTGTTTGGTGTAAATATTTGTAGTGGATGGATTATTTATTACAGAAGAAAAGTTGAACATTTTTTTTTGTAAAGAGTAGTGAATTTTTAGTTCTGATTGCATACAGAACTTTTCTGGAAAATCAGATTTACGAGTATAAAGCAATTTTGTAGTTTCTACCATTGGATTTTATTAAGCTCGTCACTGTACCTGTTTCTCTCAAAACTCATCGCCTAAATCTGATGAGACCATGATCCACAGTTAATTGGGTGAATGATATTACATGTTTCACCAATGATATTACATGTTTCACCGCCTATTCGGTACCTAATGCTAGGATGCCAATCATCAAATTCAACCGAACTATTAATGCAGAGACTAGCATCTATAGCCAGTTTTGTTATTGACATGTACTTTGATATAGTGCACATCGTACGGTGAGTGGTTTTCGTGAGCAACGGCCCTAGGTGGAATTGAACAAGTATTAGGCAAGCCAAGGTTGAGTCAT
>VHZZ01010297.1:43898-56165 GCA_009801015.1 Silene noctiflora | reverse complement strand
AATATTAGCTCTAAAAACACTTAAGCAAATGCAAATTATCATGTAAAACAAAGCTAATAGAGAGGGTAAAATCACATAAATAAAGTACTTATCAGAAAACAACTAACGAACCTTTAGAAACAGCTATTATTTCACCTTTCTTGTTCTTTTTTAACCTGAAAAGAGTAAGCTCAATCTCTGAATCGATTGGCTCGAGGTTCAAGTTAGAAGAACGAGTATTATGCATAAAATAAACTAAGTAAAAATAAAGACTACACTAATTAAAACTAAATCTACACTACAAACACAAAAATTAACTATTGTCTTCCCCGGCAACGGTGCCAAATTTGACGGGCTGAAAGTCGTATGCCTATCAAATGTTAATTTATAATCACTCACTTAACTACACTACTACTAAAACAACAATATAGCAGAAGCAAGGCTCGAACCCGCAAGGAAGGACTAAGTCAATTAAAGTGTATAATAATGTAGAGAAAATTAACCAGTTTAGGGAGGGAAGTTTTGTTGGTTTAATTAATCTAATAAAGTAAGACTACGCAAATAATGAAATAGATGAATTCAGATGATTTAATAGGTCTCGGAGCCAAGTATGCATCCACACTCAATAACAATTGATCACTGTAAGACGGTTTCAATTACTAATCTTGATTACTCTATCGTGAATGACAAATCCCAATTCTCCTTACGAATAGTCAATTAAAACGAATCCCGTTCTTAATCAATCATAACCATTAAACAACCCTAACAATCAAGTTCAAGGTTTTAATCCAATAGTAGCAATATAATTCAGATAACTCAATAGAGAATAAATAGCGCATACAATCCAGTTGCACTTAAGATATTTATGTGAATCGCTTTTAAGTACTAATATCAACGTATCCCGTTCAATATTAATTCCTAGTTGTTACCAATGTAAAGTCAATCAATAAATCCTATTCAATCAACAATACTAATAATAGAATGAAGAAATTAGTTACTAGTTGCGCACCTAGCAATTATTAATCAACATTCATATAATTAAGAGCTAAGCAATTCACAATAATCAATAAGAAAAATTAAAACATTCAAACCCACAACCGGATTTAGAGTGCCTCAATCGCCTGAATCCAAGATGAAAGATTAGTTACACATAGTCTTGATGAAAATAACAATATGGTTTTGCTCAAAAAGCTGCGTCCGTCCTTTCTAAAACTAAATAACAAGTTTAAATAGTAATTAGGTCAATTCCCCTAGATTAGGAAATAAAGACTAAAAATAATAATAACCATCGGAACAAACCGAGTAAAGTAACGAAACAAACGAATCTTCAACGCTGCTGAATTACGCGACCAAAGCACAAATAGGTGTCAAATGTAGGTCGCGTGTGTGTCGCGCGTAGGTCACAGCTCGGTCGAATGTCAGTCGCGAATTTTGTTGTTGTCGTCTTCCTGTTTGTCGTAAGCGCGCCTGATTAGTGCGACAAATGTCCAATGCTTGCGCACACATCACAAGGTATCTTCATAGGTTTTTAGGCCCAAAGTATTAGTATTGCTTAATATGTTTCAAACATCGACCCAAACACAATCGTAAACTTCATTAATCCATATCTCAACTTAATTACCCTCAAAATGCAATCAACACCATGAAATAGGGATGATACAATTATGCCTCTAAACGCTACTTATTTCACCAATAACTCATCTAAATCGACACTCTTTATGTCGTACTAAATCCGTCTTATCAACGTGGTTGCTTCCACGTGATGTCCCTCATTTTCAAGGTTAAAACTTTGATCAACCATATCTCGTGATCACGAATTTAGTAAACGGTTTTTTTTTTCAATCACAGATCAAGCAAAATGGTCAAAATGAAAAAATAAATACCGGTTTTTGAAAATTTTGGCCAAGAAATATCACCTGTAAAAATTGATCAGTCGAAAAAATTTCTAACTACGAGTTCATCTGATAAATGAACCATCTCTACCAAAATAAGGTGGGTAGATATCTAACTGTTATATTACAATTTATGTTACATCATACTCCGTACTATATTACAATTTATGTTACATCATACTCCGTACTATATTACAATGTGTAATGGACTACTAATGGATAGGAATTTATATGGGGATTTTAATGCTCGTGACCCTCATAATAGTTAGTTAGTTAGAGTAAGGTCAACTAAATGAAAAACACGGCAATACACAGGGCTGTTCTTGACCATAATTAGAAGGTGCATGAGATGATTTTAAATCATTTAATTCAATTTATTTTTTATTCATTATACGGAAGAGTATGTGTTTTTGGTGTGACATTTATAATTGACTCATTGACTCGTTTTCATAATAACGATTCAACACATTATTTGTTAACCATTTTTCTTAGTAAATCATTTTACATCATTTATTTTTTTGAGATTGATTTTAGTAGACGTATAAATCACATTGTTATTTGGTAACGCGTTTTTTTATATGTTGGCTATCGTCATACCTTTCGTTTGGCAAGGAACGAGTGTATAATATTACAAAGTAATCAAAATGAAGGGTAGTGAGCAAATGGAAGTGCTAAAGATGGAGGAGTTGTCTCCTGAAAAGAAACTGAGTTGGCTAAGATCACAAATCATTGGCGACGGGGCTGAGTTCGATTCACCGTTCGGAAAACGGAGAATCACATATGCTGATTCTACTGCCACCGGCCGCTCTCTTCGTTTCATTGAAGATTACATACTCACTACTCTCCTTCCTTTCTATGGTAATTTTATATAAAACTTTGTCTGCTTAAATATAGGATATAAACTTTCACGAGATCATCTACTTTCTCTAATTTCGAAAACTAAAATTTATTCCGGTATTTCTGTCAATTATATGGATTCGTATCATTTTAATAAAACATGTAGAATGAATTACACATTTTTAGTAAACTCTACCAACTCTACTAATTAAAAGAGCTATATCGAATCATAGCCCTTTTTTAGTTGTCGTCATCAGTGAATTTGTAATTTATTTGTTTTATATTGGCAATCAAAGGTAATACCCATACAGGAGACAGCCATGTGGGACAACAAAGTACAAAAATGGTGGAAGAAGCAAGTCATTACATTAAAACATGTCTAAGAGGAACAGAAGAGGATTCAATTTTATTCTGCGGTTCAGGGACGACAAGTGCAATAAAAAAGCTTCAACAAGTCATGGGACTTGCAATACCACCTACTCTTAGAGCCAGGGTGTCTAAACTCTTACGAGACGAAGAAAAATGGGTGGTTTTCGTAGGCCCTTACGAGCATCACTCGAACATCCTCTCTTGGCGACAGAGCCTAGCTGATGTCGTCGAGATTGGTTTAACCGATGATGGGAGCTCCATCGATATGGAGGCACTTAAGGCACAACTCGAACATTATGAAAGTAGCAACCACCCCATGTTAGGTTCCTTCTCAGCTTGTAGCAATGTTACGGGTATTGTGACAGATACTCGAGCTCTTGCAAGGTTGCTTCATCAACATGGAGCTTTTGCTTGCTTTGATTTTGCAGCAAGGTGAGTTTATCTCTATGAATTGTATATTTGTATTGTTTCCTCTAATAAACCTTGAGCGGAGCACAATGAGATAGATTAAACTAACTAAATCTGTTGTGTTTTACAGTGGACCTTATGTGAAGATCGACATGAAATCAGGAGAATTAGATGGATTCGATGCAGTCTTCATTAGTCCACACAAATTTATCGGAGGACCCGGAAGTCCAGGAATACTAGTTATGAACCAGAAACTTTATCAACTAAACAATTACCCTCCATCTACTTGTGGTGGCGGAACCGTCTCCTATGTCAATTGCTTCAGTGAAGAGGTACTTCTTCGTGTTCTTGCTTCATTCGTGTGTCGGGTATGGGTCAGGTAATTTTGGGTATGTTTGTATTTGGCAACAGGACACATTATACTTGGACAAAGTAGAAGCGAGAGAAAGTGCAGGAACTCCACCGATAATTCAAACCGTGAGAGCAGCATTAGCATACTGGATCAAAGAATACGTTGGTTATAAAACGATTAAGAATCAGGAGTCTTATTACATGTCGACTGCCCTGGAAACACTAGGAAACTACAGCAATATACATATCCTAGGGCCTCTTGTTACGGTTGATCGTCTTGCTATTTTATCCTTCCTCATATATCCTACCACAAGTCAAAAGCCTCTTCATGGTCGATTCGTAGCCAAACTGCTTAATGATTTGTTTGGGATTCAAGCTAGAGGAGGGTGTGCCTGTGCTGGTCCCTATGGTCACCACTTGCTTAATGTTGACAAGGCTAAATCTCTAGCTTTCAGATCATCAATCCTGAAGGTAATCTCTCAACTTGGGTGTATATTTCCATTCTAACATCACCAACTATCTTATCGTTTTGATGTCTTTAGTCCATGATATCGAGTTGCCAAGGTTCTAAGCGTTACTTCGACTGCATTTTGGGAGCTGTCAGCCACATTTATAACACAACAGCGGAGTACAGATAGACCGCAATGTCCAATTCTAAGATCGAAACTCAAATCAACATTAATCTTGCTGTTTAGCTGCATAAACATCAACCTAAAACTACTTACCACTCCGTATATCCATCCATTAACCAATTACTCTCACGAGATACGATTTCAAATTAAATTCTCCGTACATTCAGTCAATAACACATACTATGAAACCCACAGTAATCTTGTCATGAGACTGTCTCATGTTGGAATTTGTAATCCATTAACAGGGTTATGAAGGAGTGAAGCCTGCATGGACAAGGATTAACTTTCCATATTACATGTCAAAAGAGGAATTTGAATTTGTGTTAGTAGCAGTAAAGTTTGTGGCACAGTATGGGCATCAGTTTCTTCCACTGTATGACCTAGACTGGGGTAATGGCAATTGGAACTTCAACAAGCCGGCTTTCAATGAAGCCCTCGACGAAAAGCATGTTAATATTTTCCTGCAAGAGCTCAAGTTGAGGTACAATTATAAACAAGTCAAAGACAAAGATGCAACCTTTGGTTCTCAAGACGAATGCCTAATAAACAAGTATGCGTCATACATGGACAACGCCAAGTACATTGCTTCCTTGTTGCCTAAGTATCCTCGGCAAGGGCAGGCTCCACACGACTTGCGCCACATTGACTTGCCCTTCCTTATCTAGGATTCCGTCTATAAGTTCACTTTCATTACACTGTATACACGATTTGCATAAATAATATACAAATGTCGTTCTGGTCGATTGCTAATCTGTTATCAAAGAAGAAGCTAGTGCCATCAGCTTGAGTTAGCACGTCCACTGGTCACAGACAAACCATAAGCCCAAAGCATAGTGTATCCAGCAAATACTGAATATTTGACAAGGAACCTTGCAAAACTAAAATCTCAACCAAATTTGAGGGAATGTATTGTTGCCATTGTATGATTCCCATGTTTATGAAACAAACTCCCTCCGTCCTAATCATTTGTTTACCTTTGATTAAAATACCTCTAGCAAAAAAAATTACAGGTATACAAATTGACTGGGATGAAGGGGAGTATCAGACAATAGATAAGAAATGATAGTTATCTACACTATCAATCCGAAAAGGCTAATACTCGAAAAAAACTTCTTTGCCGGTAACTAGAAGGTTGCATCATACATTCATACCATCATCTCTGGCGGTCTTCAGGTCAAGGATGCAAAATTCAAGTGGTATATAGAGCAGAGAAGACCAAATTGACCATTAAAGTTCAATGTAAGAATAGAGTTTATACTTATATCATAGTGTAAGCCCATTTAAGATTGGAATTCAAGAGTCGCTTGGGAAATGGCCACTAATTATGGAATATACGATATGGTTCTCTACAGAAACGGGATTGCTATCAACAATAAAATGGTCAAGGACGCTTGGAAAAAAAGTACGCGTAGTTAGTAACAAAACGGGTCACTCTCTGTGTTCAGAAAATACTCGTAGTTAGTAACTAAACGGGTCACACTCTGTGTTCAGAAATACTAAAAAAATATGTAAGGGATTACTTAAAAAAATCTGTAAGGTGGTCTTACAAGTTACAAATAAATTATTGTGAGGTGGTCTTACAACTTACAAGTTACAAATAAAAAAATATTCAAAAAATTTGGGAATGAAAATAGACCTCTAAGATCCAGAATACAGAATACAGAATACCAGATCTACATCGATTATCACAGATTGGACAGGATATGACCAAGTTCCTTCACAAAACAGTTGCTTTATTCGCAACGCTTACGATTATACTCCGTACATGCTCAAGAATCAAGTATTCAAGTTTTAGCACAACACCAACGTAAAATTTATCAGAACACACTTCAGGGGACAAAATCCGAAATGAATGACTACCAACTTACTATAATGTGCAAAAAAAAAACAGATCATCAATACAAAACTCAAATACTTTGGATTTCTACGAACAAAAAGAGAAACCAAAAGACAATCAAATTTACGATGGCAATTTAAGCGTTCGGAGATGTTACAGAACAAAACAATACGAAACGATTCTCAAAGTCCAAAGATGTTACAAAATGAAACAATAAGAGATGTCACAAGCCATCATCTTATGTGGAGTAATATATCCACAAATGCACTATATTCCATTGCGCGTTAACAAGAAGAAAAAGTTGGGGGACTCACTTGTAAGACGTCATGTTTCTGAACCTTCTTCTTCAACAGTCGGAAGTCCAGTTTCTCGAGTAAAGGCCGGATTAAGGAACTTTGCAACAAATGCCCACAACTTGTATACGTCCTCAAAGTCTGATAAGAAGCTAAGAGAAGCCGTGACAACCTCCACCCTGAAAAACCCACTCTTCCCATCAAACCGGCCGTTTGACATCGGCTTGCACAACGTTGTATCTGCAATATTCACTTCCCCACTTGAAGGCCCGGCCCCATCCATGATTCTTATATGGCTTAGTATGCCAACTCCAAGACACACACCATGTGCTTCCGCTAACCTTTGGACTACTTCCGGATTGATTAAACCCCGGTTTTTGCTTCTTACATTGAATGCCACGGAAGCACCCCTTTCGTATTTAATTTTAGGGCCGTATATTTGGACTAGAGGTAATGTGCTTTTTTCATCCTGGCTAGGGAACCTTAGTTGAAGTAGAGAGGTGACAAGCCAATTGATTAAAAATCGCAATCTAGAAGTAGTTCTATTGAGACCCAACATGTTTATATGATCCAGATGCCGGCAAATTATCTCGGGTTCTCTCCTATCAGAATCCTGATCATCTCCGTAATCATCATCACTGTACTGATAGTCATCAATATTTCTAGCAGAAGTTTCTCCTGCTACCTCCACTGTATGACTTTCCTGCTCTCTATGATTGTCTTCCGTGCTAAAAGAGACTCTTCTTCCTTTGCTACCATGATCATCTTCTTCAAAGCATACAACTCTCCCACCACCAAATCTATTCCCGTCCCTCCTTCCGAGCAGCCTAAATTCGCCTTCTGTTTCACGTCTTATAGCACTTTCTTTTGTCTCCGAACAACCTCCCAAGGTCATACCATGTGACGAGGAAACGCCATCCTTTGGCCTTTCATCTTCATACTCTTCTTCAATCTCATGAACAGGCCGTATGTCCTCATCAATCTCGTAGACATTCTCCATACCACGTGAAACCGACTGAACTGCAGCATCAAATGATAGCATATGTTGGTCATCATACACAGGACTCCTAGACATGTTAACCGCTGTCTTTGAGGAGACCCTCTTAGTGTTTTTCCTCCCAGTAAACCACAAGGGTGGCGAAGGTGTGGATCTCTGCCTCTCTAAGTGGCCTACATTTTCAGAATTCATGGGGCTTTGGCCAAGGTCAATCCAAAACGAGTTGTCAGATGATTCGTCCTCGCTGAAAATAGGGCTCTTCATCACCTCCCCCACAGAGATGCTCTCGGTCTCCTCAAAGACCGTGCTAGCACCATCTCGGTCGGAACTGTTATCATGTTCCATCTCAGTTTCGAACACATCCCTCACCTGAGCAGAAGTATAGGCACCCGAGAAAGCTGGCATCTGCGATCCTTTATGAGTGTCGGGCTTTACATCCCCATTTTCTTCAGCATCCAAATCTCCCGTCCCAATCAGTCCATCGAGACCATCTATTGAATCACCCCCCAAATACTGCGGAAACACCGGGGTGATCTTGACCATTCCGGTACCATTGACCCCAGATTGGTTGTTAAGGGTTGCCAGCACAGATTTTTTTATAAGAAGACACCCAAACCCACTAGGATCAAACCCAAACACCCTATAAAATGATGTGATTATAAAATCAGGCCGAAATAACGACAACCCAAGAGAATCCATGTCCTTGGGACCTAAAGCACCGGCATCCAACAACACATGCCAATGGTTTTGCTGTGCCAAAGCCATCCATTGATACGAGTACTTGGAACCCGTGACTCGAGACTGAACAGGGAAAACAAAAAGACCAGTTGCAGCATCCTTCTTCCTCTTCTTTTTGTTCGAAATTTGCTTCCTAAGGTCAGCTGAACATGGTTTAAGAGTAGGCCACTTAAACCAGGCACTATAACTTTTAGCCCCTTTCTCTTTAGCTTGTTGAGCCATCCAATTCACAGATTGACTCTCATGATCAAACATTGTTAACAACTTCTTGTTGGTTTCGAAAGGGTACGCTTCAGCTAACAACTTAAAGGCAGACCCTCTACTTACAGTAAAAACAATGCCATACTCATTCTCAGGAATGTTCAAATAATCCATAATCCTAGTCTTAATTTCATGCTCAATTGTCCCTCTCTCAGCAGCACCATACAATACATGATTACTCAAATTGGCTGATATTTCAGACAGGCTAAAACTACAAGTATCGAAATAATACAGGGTTTGCAGGTACGAAAACAGCCCAAATCCACAGTAATCAAGACATACCTTAGAACCAGCCCCGGTAAGGTGCTCATACTCATCCAACCTGAGCTGATCAATCCTCTCAGAAGACTGATACTTTGGATACATTGTCAGGAACTTGGAAAATGCCTCATTAAGAGCAGGGATGGCATCTTCGGACTCGAAAGTACGCTCAGCAGCCAAAGCAGTAGCTCTGAGGAATTCCTTGAGGGCCTGAAGCCTGGCCAGCGACCGAGACCGACCCAAACCCTCATCTTTATTGGGATTACCCTCATTATCATTATCTAACGTGGATTTCAGAAGAGACCCATCTTCAGAAGCTTCTTCAAGAGCTTCTCTAAGCTTAGTCTCTTGTAATTTCCTCAAATTTGAAGTGTTTTTTCGACTTTCTTCACCTAATTCAGACCCTCCATCTCTTCTCCTTCCTTTCTTGTCAATAATCAATGCAACACAGTGTGAAATTGGTTTCCATAATGAGATATGCATCAGAACTAATTACCCCAAAGTAACCTAATTAATCCCCAAATCACTTCCAACAAATAACAACCCACAAAAAAAGGGAAAGTTTGGATTCAAATTCAACAAAATAAAATCGTAAAAAGGTTCAAACTTTGGTTAAATTGAACCTTGCTTTACCAAAGTATTCAACATACAAAGAATCATAGAGATTCTAAGCTCCAAAAAAGGGGAATATCATAGAAAAACCCAAAAAAAAAAACACCAAAATAGGACCACAAAATATTGGATTATACCAAAGTGATAGGCTTTTCTTTGAATCAGATCAAACCAACAAGAATGTCATAATAATAAATTAAATAAACTATAAAAGGTCCAGTTTTGACCCAAAAAAACCAGAAATTATTTCACATTTGACTCTGATACAGCAGAAAAATGGTGAACAATCAGCTTGATTAAGTTAATTAAGCTGATAAATCAATACCCATTAACTTAAATCAAGAGTAGAACTTTATAACACCAGATCCCACCAAAAAAAATTGAACAAATTGTGAGAGGAACCCTAATTTAGTAAGAAATGAAGAGAAATGAAAAGGGGGCAAATTGGGGAAAATACGAACTAAGTCCAGATTTTGACTTTATTTGAGTATAAAATTAGGACTGAAAAATTGTGTTTCTAAAATGAATTGGAATTTGGGGAGTTGAAAAATATGGATTATTTTTATGTTGGGATGGTGAATAGAAGAAAATAATAAAGAAAAAAGAGGGAAAAAAAGTGTGGGGGTTAGAGGTCAACAGAAAGAAGAGAAAATATTCAAGTGCTTTCAATCAATGACTTGAAACTTTTACATACCTACTCATTCAATTAGTGGACTATACAACTATACCTATACATCTAATATTATAGATTTGAGCTTTATAACAGAAGATTTGAACTTATATATATATTTTAGGAGCTTTATTGAAAGAATCTTAGCGTTTTTATTAAAAAAAATTAATTTAAAAGATTATATTGAAACTCAGAAATAATATATAAATTCAATAATATTTTAATTTTAACACCTAAAAAATTAAAATGTAAATCAAATATTTTAAAAGTTCAAAAAATTTATACATAAGCTTAATTAAATTAGTATTTAAATACGATATTCATATACATTTGTGATGGCCATAACATATTGATCTTTCTCTATAGTGTATAGTCTATACTAGTAAGTATGTGTCATTTGTGTAGTGGTGTACTATATAATCTCTGATTTTCTGTTTTTCCTTTGTTGTTTGACCTCTCTTTTTCTCTGCATTCTCTATCTTTGTATTGTTGACTTCTGCAATTTCGCCACAGTATTAGTATCGACTACGTTGTATTCTTGTGGATTTATGTACTAGGGTCTAGTGTGGGGGAGGAAAAATCAAACCCAACTAATTGTCATTCCTAAGCTTTTTCTAGGTCGTACTCTATTTTTTCGAATTCTACTTATTATTTATCGTTTTTGAACCATATGTCTAATATCTCTAAACTTAATAAATAGTTACACAAAGTACCCAAATAACTAAACATCAAGTTTTCAAACAGTTAAATTTTATAAAGAAAATATGTTTGCGATTGAGTAAACGATATTTATGTTAATGGTATGACAAATTATTATCAAAAGATTATTAAATGGTGCATAAAATAAATGTTTAAAAGAGACATATTAAGTTCAGGGGTACCGGTTACTCATGATAGTTCGTCAGGCTATGTACTTGGTTCATAGATCAACACGGGTCCTTTCCAGCGCATTTTGTCTTTACTCATGAGTATTCCGGGAACCTTTTCAAAAGGTCACCCATCGTAAGACTACTCTCAGCCGAATACGTTTAACTGTGGAGTTTTTTACATGGATAACCAGAAAAGAAAGTACATTTTGTTGATATGAGTAGTACTTTTAATCTCTTTAAGCACTAATCATTTAAACTTAACAACAAATCTTTTCAACTAATGTGGGGGTGTTTCACATTGCAAGTGTCCAACATTGGTCATGTAAAAGACTTGTGTGAGATTTATATAGAAATGGCTATATCAAGTATCACTGTTTGAGCTAGCTTTTAGGGTGGTATTCTGAATATCTATCAATGGTATCAAAGTTAAGTGTTAACCATCACCCTTCTGCATCCCGTGCTTTAGGAGGTAACGTCGGTCTTGCAACGCTTGGCCCGAGGCTAGAACGTCCTAACGCAAAGCCAGCGGGCAAGGGTGCTTAAATGCGGAGCGTGGTGGAATCATGAGTGTATCTACAGGGGGTGCAGTGGCTACACTTGCACCCCACTGCACCCCGTCTGTATCTACAAAATAATAAATGTGAAGGACTATGCTTATGAATTAGTTGTGTTTAGTTTGCTTGCAGGTGGTCAATTGTGGCTTTATGTGGGATTGGTTGGTACGTAAAGTAAGGCTGGTCGGAGGTTTACGGTGGGTTGTTGGAGGTTTTCCGTGGGTCTTTAAATGAGGTTATGATGTGTTGTTTGGTATGAAATTTGGTATGTAGGTTGAGGAGAGTGCAAGGTATGTCGTAGTTGTGTTGTTTGTGGTGGTCGTTGATTGCAAGTAGTGGTTCGAGGAGAGTGAATTGACCCACGAAAAAATCAGACTCTGACTTACATCAACCCTCTATGACCAACCTTACTTTACACACCAATCTACCTCACATAATGCCACATTTGACCACCATGTTAACAATCACTAGAAAGCCTATACTCCTACCTTTCTAACGAGTCCAAGAACACCTCAAGCCGACCTCGTTTGCTATCTCAAATATTGACTGAAAGTCACTCCATTGCAAATGGTCAAATTCTGGTCAAAATGTTGAATCCTACGGCCAAAAGTCGTATTTGACAAAAAAAATATTATTAAAGGTTGGTTTGACAAACTCATTTTTAAAAGGGATGTTTAAAAATAGTTTTGTTTTTAAAGGTTGTGTTT
>VHZZ01010295.1:19163-40079 GCA_009801015.1 Silene noctiflora | reverse complement strand
ACTTAACAAACCACCAGAATTCCTAATTAGTGTTAGTGATAAGCCTCCAATAAAAGTATATAAGAGTATGGATTGATTGAAACAGAGGGTGCCAGCAAGGTCGTCATTTATGGTGTTTAACCGGTTCAATTGAACAGGGTTCCCAAACTTTTGGGGCCCAATTTGTTTGCTTGTTTTATTACTTAGTAATATTGACACAACTAAAGACAATAGTCTACTGATAGCAAACTGGTTTGTAAACTTTGTATGTCAATGCTCCACAGAATTGACATAGGTTCGACTCACAATATGATCATTTTGGTTTATTTTTTGACTGTGGGGCCCACAGGCCACAACCCACTGAAGTATACTTGGCTTTAAGGTTGTGTTGCCTTCAATCGTCATTTTTGGGCCTCAAATTGTGTTCTTCTTTTTCCCTTTTTAATATCATTGGTAAAACTATTGGCTCCAATTTAATTTAATACATAAAATCTTTATTTTAATTATTTTTAGTTTATTTGGGCAATTTGAAAATATTACTCTCATAGGCTCGTTACACTTATAGTTGTGTATATATACGACCTTACAATAAACAAGTTTCAAATTTGGATATTAAATTCTATATATATGCAAAACTAAAAAGAAAATTCTTTGAAACTTATTTATATATAAGTCAACTCTCCATATCATCGATCAGAATAAGATTAATGGTATACTATAAAAAAAATGTCGATACTAATTAACCACTAAAGTTATAACTTCATGCGATAAAATGGGCATCATGATAAAGTTTTGAACCGGGCCCCGAAATCTCAGGCACGGCCCAGGGTGCCAGGGCTACACAACTACATAACTTTTAGTTCATAAACCATGTTTTGTCTACCTTCAATTATTTAATTAAAAGGAAAGATGGGGAAGACTATCAAAAAACATTATCACTGGTTCATCGAAAGGAACAACGAAACATACCAGTGTACCCGATGCAATGATCTTGAAGCTCCATCATTGAACGATAAGCACTATTACATTCATCTTGACTCTTCAATGTTGTATTCTGCCACAAAATTTAGGAATCATAGCATAATTCAGTAAAATAACACAACAMTAACAATGCTACATATAAATCAACGATTTTCTTTAATGAAATCCATTAATTCATAAAACATGGGTAAAAATGATATATATACAAAGGTAAATGATGAAGTGAACCTAAAGTCCGACTTTTCACCATTAGATTCATGCTTAATATCTGTTTTCGTAAATGAGAGAGAAATCAAGAGAAGAAGCTAATTAATTAATGGGAAATAAAAGGAAAAGAGAATGTGAAGATGAATGTAGTGGGTTGCAGTTGAAAGAAATGGCGCATATGTCGGCTTAGTTAGACTAATTTTAGGGTTTCATAATGCATAGCTTATGTCGTAGGCGGGAAAATTTTTAATGACTACAGGACACGTGTGTAAAACTATGTATAGTGGTTCCTGTATTATATTTTTATATAGATAGATATATAGATATAGATATAGATAGATATAGATAGATTAAATAAATAAATATGCTCAAGTTAAACTATAAAACAATTAATAATAACATTAATAATCGTATATTTCTAATTTATAATATCACTAGTTTTACACCCGTGCAAAACTTGCACGGGTTAATTGGTCATTTCAAATTCTGGTCAATTGGGTCATAGGTAAAGAGTTATGGGTCTTAATTCTAGAAAAATCTAGTTAGATCAACACGAATTTACATATTGTGTCAAAATTTCAAAGACTAATCAACTCGAATTTACAGACGGTTTCATATGGTAAGGCGGTCTCACACCGTGGACAGTCTTTTTTTATAGATTTTTTTATTATTTATATAGCTACTAATAACAGAAAGATTTTTATAGAAATAAACTGTCTTGCAGTATAAAAATCGTCTCACACAATAATTAAGGCATCGTAAAATATCAAACCCGTCTGACACAATAATTACAGCATCATAAAATATCATGGTTTTGGGTTAAGTTTACTTCTCAAAATATACGTACTCCCAAGTCTCAAATATGGAGTATTAACACTGTATATGCTACATATACAACTAGTTTAGATCTCAAACAATGAATGCGAGGTATTTATAGAGCTTTTATTTTTGTATTACTTAATCATGCTAAATTAACACCTCATTAATTTTTCATATTTCACGTCATTATATTTTGATATGAGAAAAAAAATATTGAATTATAAAATTATTCAAGAAAACTGTGTAAAATTAAACTGTAAAATAATAGATATCTCGTTAATTGTTCATTTTCTCGTTATTGTATTTTATTTCGAGCAAAAAAAAATTAAAAATGAAAATTAATCCAAGAGAATTGAGTATCGTGTTGAAATGTATTTTTTTAAAAAAATATTTTTTATACCACAAAGCTATTTTATTCCAATTTATAAATTTTCTCAATTTTGTTTTATGAAAGTAATCAAAACGATTTATAATTTTGTTTATACATAATATGAACCAAAATCATGAGTCAAGTTATTCTCAAATAATAGTATCAATAAAAGATTTAATAGTTTATAGTTTTATATCATTTATACATTAATCACAATATTATAGTTTAGTGTTTAGTGAAAATTATATAATTTGATGAAAAGATTAATCTTAATGAAAAGAATTATAGAATGAAATGCGTTATAATTATTAATTTCTTTATTTAATGAATACAATTAAATTATCAAAAACTTCCTTATTTAAAACGATACTTCTTGGAGGAAAAATTTATGAGTTCACCTATTTTTTTAGTAGATAGGGAATTATGGGTCAATTCGGAGTTCAGCTAACATTTATCCCATTTTCAAAAATACTACCTAACATTTTCAATTTTGCACAAGACTACCTATTATTTTTTAATATTTGTCTAAAACTACCTGTAACACCCCCATACTCCGAGACACCTTACCAAGGACTACCTCCGAATACAAGGATGTTACCATCTCGGTTTCTCGAGGTAGTGAACATCATAGTAACAATAAAGAAACATTATTATTTATTAATATAAATATAATTTAACTCATTACAAAATCCTCCGTCATAAATGGAGTACAAACCAACTAAAACAAATGTATAACTAAGCATAGTCTGCGGAAACTAATATGAACTCGTGAGACTCCACCCTGCTAACCCCGCCGCGCAGTCAACAACCATCATCGTCATTACCTACTAAATTAACTGCTCACCATCCCCGAATGGATCATCACAATATTTAAAACATTAAACGAGGTCAGTCAGCTGAACAACTATATACAATAACAATGTAACATAATATAACGGTACCACACCACCACCATCATCATCAACACCACACCACACCACATCACAAGTAACCGACTACACACCGAAGTATGTAGCCCTGCCAGTGGAAGACCGGAGCCAACGACCTAACCACCCACAATACCCAAGTCCCTTAATGTGCACATCCCCCCTACGCTGAGAGAACGCAGGAGGCGAACAATGGGGGTGACACCACCTCTCACAATGGCTCACAAACAATATCACAATCACAATACCGACCACACCCAACTCCAACATCCACCACACCAACTCCGCCATCACAACATCATCACAACATAGAGTCATATCATAAGGCAAAGTACAATACCGTCACATTAATACGCATACAATTATACAGTCAACTGAGTAGGAAATCCTACCTTAATCAGCAAATTCAGGAACAAGTAAGTAGTCAAAATGCCTCTTCTATGAAATCTCCTCTTATAACGAATCAAATCATACAATAAGCCACAATTCCCTCCAAAAACCCCCAAATTGGAAATTAGGGTTTCAACAATATGCTAAAAGACTCAATTGAAGACTTACCCTTACAATAACGATCTTACGATACGTAGAAATCCCAACAAACGATAGAGATGCGCCGCGGAATGAAGAACTAGAAGGAGGAGCAGTAAACGATGTATAGGTTTTGTTTAAAAAGACGAAATAATGATTTACTGCTTCTCGTTCTAATATTTATACTTTCCACCAAAAACTCAATACGAACCGGACACTCGGTCGAGTACACGACACTCGACCAAGTACGCGACACTCGACCGAGTGCAATGCACTCGACCGAGTACACGTCACTCGACCGAGTGCTCCGCACTCGTCCGAGTCCCCAACCTCCAGTACACTGACAGACTGACAACAAAGGGCACTCGGTCGAGTACCCTGTACTCCACCGAGTGTCTCTATACTAAAAATCCCGAGTATTACACTACCAAAATACAATCTCCGGTGAAATAAGTTAATTTTCCGGCCATTGACCTATTTCACACGTGAGAAGGCTTTGGCCATATGTTTCCTTCCATATATTTTTACCGTCTACATTTTTCCCTCCGATACACAAAATAAACCCCACTTTTCTTTTCCTCCAATTACCTTTTTTCTCATTCCATCTCCCTCAATCCTCTCCTCCTTCTTTCCCTGCAAGATCCAGTTAACAACTTTTTCAATTTTTTGTTTTTTGTTTTTAATAAACTACATAAATTAAGTATGTAATTTTTTTGTTCAAATTGATGTTTTTATAAGACTTTTGTATCTTCTAATTTTTTCGATGTAACATTAAAATTCCAGGTGACCTATTGAAATTAAAGTATAAGGGTGATTATTTGTAGTCAAGAGGTTGACAATCGTTCATATAAGTTTTCTGATTTGAAATTTTACATTGTAATTTTTTAATCGATTCGTATTTTACGGAGTACAATTTATTTGTATAATAATGTACTTCGTATGGATTTGTATAGTCATATAATGTAAAAATATTTTGATTTTTAATGAAAGTAGGGAAGAGATTAATTAATTGATGAAAGCTCAAGAGAAGGTAATTAATTATGTTTAAAGAATATGGTGAATCCTACTTAAATTAAAAGTTTTTATCTTTTTAATTTTCAGGACTTTTATAGTAAAGGAATTGTAAAATGTGTTCCAATTGATTCAATTTATTTAAAATAGAATACCGATCCTAACTGTGAAAACTCCCAAAAATTTGACTACTCGCCCCAAACCCCCGAACCTGACTTTCCAAGTGACAAAATCAAGCTTTTCTCAACATTATTCCTCTTACCAAAAAAATCCTTCAAAGTACTCGTACATACATACAATTTACAATTCAATTATACAACCTTCTACAAGTCTTTATAAATCTCATGCAGCCGCCTTTACAAATCTTACACCACTACTCTTCTTCTCAACCCTATTAGCCCTCCTCACCCGGGTCACACTCTCGCCACAAATATGTGTGAAAGACAATTTTATACAACTTTATATTAAAAGTGATCTTTTAATAATCACTTATACCGTATATGCACTAATAATAATATATTTAGATCCATTTTACAATTATTTTAATATAAAACCGTCTAATACAAAACTACACCCACTATGACCGTCACCATACGTACCTATATCACCTCCCCAACGACCCCTTAAAAAAAAAAAAAAAAAAAAAAACAAGCACGCCATTTATATTTTCCCCCATTAATGCCCATTTCTTCAACTCCTTCGTACACACCGCCGGCACCAATCATCAACCAACATTAAATCCGACCGTTACCCATTTCTCAAAATCCCATCTTTTCAAATGGGTACCTCTTAAAATCCCCAAAAACGATGCCGTTTTTGCGGCGGCGGGGAAAGGGTGGTGCTGTCCCACCATCACCACCACCGCAAAAGGAAGATTCTAGAACAATCTCGAATGATCTAGAAGAAACCAACAAAAAGAAGAAAGAAAAGTATCCGTTGAAGAACAGAAAATGGTCGTGTGTAGACAGTTGTTGTTGGTTGGTCGGTTGCATATGTTGTACATGGTGGTTTATGTTGTTTTTATACAATGCAATGCCTGCTTCATTTCCACAGTATGTAACTGAAGCTATTACTGGTCCGTTGTCGGACCCACCTGGTGTCAAATTACGAAAAGAGGGTTTGGTTGTTAAACATCCTGTTGTTTTTGTACCTGGGATTGTTACTGGTGGTCTTGAGCTCTGGGAAGGGAAACAATGTGCTGAAGGGCTTTTTCGGAAACGGCTTTGGGGTGGGACTTTTGGTGAGTTGTATAGAAGGTAACGTCTTTTTTGTTATAGTTTTTTTTCCCCTATGGTTTTGTTTGGTTTGTGGGTTTTTATGCAATGATGGAGCCAGGATTTATAGTTAAGGCGTGAAGAGTTTAGTTTTGATTTGTGTAAGATTGGAACCATTGACCTGGGTATCTCCGGTTTTGAGCATTAGTGGAACCAGGATTTATAGTTAGGGGGCCAAAAAGTGTCTAGATAGGAACTGTTGACTTGGGTGTTTCCAGTTTTGATAGTCTAGCTTTGTGTGGAAGGTGTAGCTTTTAATTTAGTTTTGGTCTCTTTTTGGTTTTTGCATGTCTACTTTATGAAAAAATGTGTTTTAGGGTATGGGTTTTTGTCAATTTCAGGTTTTATTAAGTTTGAGGGTTTGTGTTTTACCTGAGTAAAGATATGATGCTTAATTTAGGAAGTTCTTGTTAAGTTGTTATGTGTTATTGAGATTTGGATTCGAAGTGTTGTGATCAATGGGTATTTTGGTGTTAGCAGTATTTTCCTTTTCTCGTAATTGGGATTCAGCATCCAAAAGATACTTTGATAGTGTTTGAACATCTCAATGTAGTTGGTGACTGTAGAGGTATTGTAGAGCTTGTAGTTGTTAAGGAGCTTGCTTTTGTGTATGAATAGTTGTTGCTTGTAGTGGAAGTTAGGTTCCCGGTCCTCTGATAGGTACCAAGTAGAGGTTGTAGTTTGTTAAGGATCTTACTTTTGTGTGAAGTTATAGAGCTTCAAGGTCAAGGTATTGATATTGAAAGTAACTCTGTAATACACGCAACTACACAACTTATTTACACTTTCTCTTCTTGTTTCAACCTCTCTGGAATCCTGTTAGGCTCAGGTCAAGCTGTAAGCTTGATGGGTGATTCTTAACAATTTTTAGTAGTATGTCTTCACCCATTCTTAACGGAGTATTGATTATGGTGGGTTCGATTGGTAGCCGATTGACCTAGCACTCTCCTCTACAGCTGACATTAAAGAGCAAGGTGATCTGTTTTATGTATGGCATTGAGATTTGAATTGATACTACATAAGGGGTTAGAAGTCTAATGGTGGGAGTGCGGCACACTTGAAAGGAAATGTTAAGACTTTAGGATATCCATCGAGCTAAGCTATATGTTTTAATTATCATTTTGGTTTAATATGTACTTTCTAGTTTCCATTTCCAATACAGCCAAAGACTAACAATCCGTTGGCTAATTAATTTGATGGTATCAAACAAAATGTATCATGTGAAGAAGGTGGCGCTCAATGAATAATTGACGACTTGACGTAATGTTTAACTTTTCGCCTTAAACATAAGAATTAGGAGTGCATTTAGGATGTGTGGTGCTTTCTATATTTTGGTGTATGTGGTTGGACCGGAATTTTCGTATATCCTCATGGACTCGACATTCGTTAGATTATATTTTGGGTAGAGTTGCTTTTATAGCCTCTTTGTGGGCTACAGTTGGGGGTGCTTTTAAGGTCTAAGGGTATTCCATAAAGTGAATTCAATGGTATTGCGCTTCTTTGTAATTGTTAGCATTTGAGGATCCCTTGTATTCTATTGCTTTTTCATTGCTTTAAGAAATATTTATGACTCGTACTTCCTGCAATGTTTTTCCTAACCTTTTTCTGAATTTTCCCTCTAAATATCCTACCAAAAGTCAGTTCTGGAAAGCGAAGAAGTCATTTTCGATGAATATCAATCATGAATGGTCTTCCCCTCCAACCAAGAGAACATATTACCAATCAACCTTTTGTTTTAATACTAATACAAAACTAGATTATGTACAGTTGAGTCCCTTACTTCTCCATAGGCTGGAACCTTGATACACAAAGGTAATGTGGTTGGTTAGCTTCGGGTTGCAACCAATGAGGCCCTGAGAGTTCTACAAGTAATCTTAAAATTCTGCTCGTCCTCATTAATTCATCCAGAGAAGATCATATATTCATATCAGACACTTTGTATGACTGATGGCATTAATTTCATTGTTTTCCATTCTGATTCATTCAGTGTATCACATGAATCACACCCGACTTCAATATTTGTAGTCATAATCACTATACCATTTAATAATGCTGTTCTTTTGGTAAGGTTGAGGTTCATACTTTATTTCCATCATTTCATTAATGAAGCATCAATTTTTATCCTTGTGAAAGGTTTGGGGTTCTTTCTTAGCTTTTACTGGTGATTGTGAATAGTTGGTCATGTCAGCTGGTTTGTTCATTAATCAGAAGGTGGATCCATCAGACTATCACTTTAGATGTTTGATTATACATCCATCTGATATTGAAGACTCTTTTTTAATGCTGTATTCTTGTATTTCCATTGTGCATGAAAATCTGTTTTGTGTTGTTAATCTATAATCTCATTACTCCTCTCAGGCGAATTTCAGTTGTTTTATTCTTAGTGAGTTAGGTGTGTTAAACGCTCCTGAAAATTCTGCCTCCGTGGCTAAATACGTCATTGTTTGTTTTCACAGACCCCTTTGCTGGGTTGAGCACATGTCTTTGGACAATGAAACTGGATTAGATCCACCTGGCATAAGGGTCAGACCTGTCTCTGGTCTTGTTGCTGCTGATTATTTCGCACCAGGCTATTTTGTATGGGCTGTTTTGATTGCTAATTTGGCTCGTATTGGGTACGAGGAGAAGACCATGTATATGGCTGCGTATGACTGGCGAATCTCATTCCAGAATACTGAGGTATTCCTTTTACTACTAATGCTTGTTAATGCATAATTTATTTGGATGAATTATTAGTAGAGTTGTTAGTAATTAGTATTGTATTCTATGACGTCTCACGGTTGAGGATATAAAAATAAAAGCTCTTTTCAACTTTAGCCTGTGTTTCTCTCTACCTTTATTAGTTGGAATTCTTGTTTCTCCTAGATCGGTAATGTAAGTATAGCATTGAAAAGAGAAAGTAGTAAATCAAGATAAACTGTAGGCGATTTGAGTGTTACGCTCTAACATAGAAGGGTATATACTTCATCCACCTAGCCAACATTTCGTGGTTGGGTGCTTATGCAAATGATGTGCATAGCTATTAATCAGTTAAAGCTACGTATTTATTACTTAAGGTACTGGATTTATGTTACATGAATATCTCTAAATCACTAGATTAGTTAGGGCTGAACTTAGGAATAAGTAAGATCAGGCTTAGTAGTCTTATAAAAGATACTCAAGTGTGACCATAGAAAGGATTAGAAGATTCTGATATTTATGCCATTGAATGAAAGAGAGAGCTGGAAAAAGCATTAAGGATTATGTCAATTTGTTTGTCACTGTATAAAACATTAAATGATGTACTTTGAGGATATATTTATTCTTGATATTTATGACAAGTGGGTAATATGAACTTATGAAGATCTTGCTTTGTTCGTTGGTATTGTTGTCTAATGAGCCTCTTTGAATATAAGTACAACATGCATATATTTTGTTAATAGGTAAGCTCTTTGGTCAGGAGTACACACTGTTAATTGTTTGTGCTTCTCCATTTCTGGCTAAAACTATGGAGTGGCATGTGTTGTAACTTAAACTCTCTTTATCCTCCCGTCTCTTTCCCTTTGCTTGTTCTTTTCTTAGACGTTATTGATAATTAGGTATATTGTGTGACTGTCTTCTAAAAGACTCATTTTGCCAATAGCTGCTCTTCGATTTTGTTTTTGTTAAACAGTACCTTTAAGGCGTGTTTGGATTGAGGGATTTGGAGGGAAAGGAAAGGGAGGGAGAGTAGGGGATTTAAAATCCTTTGTTTAGATAACAAATAAGGGTGGAGAGGGAGGGATTTGGAGGGATCCATTTTCCCTCCTCCAAGCCTAATCAAAACCTCTCCACCATAGGAAAGATTTGGAGGGAAATTGTATCCAAACATCCAGTCCCCATTCCCCGTCCCCTTCCCCTACCTCCCTTTCCTTTCTCTCCTTCCCCCTCCCCTCCCCTTCCCTCCACTTTTTCTATCCAAACACACCCTTAAACATTTTTTATGTCGAACACGACCAAACTTGGTTTTCCGACAATTGTGAATTATGCGGACTCTTTGTTTCCTGAAGTAGCTGTTTAACATTGTCTGTCAAAGCCTCAGAGGACACTTTTGTGAACCAATGCCTTTTTGTATATTCATTTTAAATGTTTTTTTTTCATGCTGTTTTCTATGTTACATTTATACGATAGACTTTATGGGTATTATACAATTATTGATCTTCTAGAATTTTGAGATTAAATTTTATCTGTGTGTGTAGCATAGCAAGTTAGCTACTAGCAAGTAGCAGCATTACCTCAGTGCCTCAAAGGCTTCTATTAAGGGTAGGGTGAGGGGGTTGGAGGGACATAGCCTTACCCATGTGGCTATTTGCCTAATTGAGTGAACTCACTTTGCTTTGTTTCATTATGTCCGTAAACCAAGGAGCAACTTGTCTCTGGAATCATGGGAAATGGAAGTTTCTTGTCATATTGTTGGAAAAAAAAATCTGGGCTCATTATTTTTTGCTTGAATAAATGTTTTGGATCAGCCACTTTTGGCAATAACCAGTCAGACAATGATATTCTTCCATTACAAGATAATTGAAGCTATAAATTATTTTATGGACTATTTAATATAATTGACAAATACCTAATAAAATGATTCAAATCAAGTAGTCTAGTTAGGATTTATGATTCAAATCTAGATTAGTAAGTGTCAGGAAAATGCTTATGTGTTACCAGAATTTGCAATCTTGCAATATGAGAAATCCCTTGTGA
The DNA here is from genome assembly GCA_009801015.1 of Silene noctiflora. Lineage (NCBI taxonomy): Eukaryota > Viridiplantae > Streptophyta > Magnoliopsida > Caryophyllales > Caryophyllaceae > Silene > Silene noctiflora. Next base: position 29,268 of record VHZZ01010295.1, on the reverse strand, counting down.
GCTAAAGAAAATGATAAGTAAATTAAGTGAGAGAAGTGAAAATAAGAAAAGATAGATGAGACAGTTGAGGGTCGGAATCTTAAAATTAAGAAGTAAATTAAGGTAAAGGAGGAATCGTGGCAAAAGAAGCAGTGGAAGGAAGAAAAGACATAGAAGTCGGGTGTTTCCAATGGTTAGGGCCGGAATCTTAATTTCTTTGGCTAAATTTAAGAATAGTTGTGTTAGACATTAAAGTTCTTTAGAAGGTAGGATGAGACTATAAATCCTTGATATCTTTGTCATAGTTTTATACTTTTATCCATTCTAACCTGTGCACTGTCCTAAACTCCTTTACCTTATTGTCACGAAAATTTCAATTTGGTAGCTGTATAACGCTATATGAAGCTTACTTGTCTAAATGGGTTTTGTTTTGTGTATTAAACTACCAGGTTAGGGACCAATCGCTTAGCAGAATAAAAAGTAATATCGAAGTCATGGTTGCTACAAATGGTGGGAAAAAGGTGGTTGTCATACCTCATTCCATGGGAGCTTTGTACTTTCTGCATTTTATGAAGTGGGTTGAGGCCCCTGCTCCAGTGGGTGGCGGGGGTGGACCTGATTGGTGCGCCAGACATATTAAAGCAGTTATGAACATCGGTGGACCATTTCTCGGTGTTCCAAAAGCTGTTGCTGGACTATTTTCTGCTGAAGCCAAAGATATTGCTGTTGCCAGGTCTCTCTTGTCTTCCTGTTCAAATTTGTTTTGTAATCAATTACGATAGTTGGGTTATCACATCTCATTTAGTTACTTGTTAGCTGCTCTTTGGGCCAAGAGAAATTGTTATGTTACCTCTTGTTGTGAACTCGTTATCATTTAGGGGGCGTTTGGTTCAAGTAAGGGAAAGGGAATGAAATCGGGAAAGGGAATTCAAAGGAAAGGAAAGGGAGCACCCCTATTTTCCTCACATATTTGGTTAGAAATTGAAAGAGAAAGGGAATCACTGACTTCTACCATCATCGACCGTTATCACCACCTACAATCATCACCACTTTCACCCAAGACAACCTCGCACCACCACTTCCCACACAGACCGAACTTCCGACATTAGCAACACCATTCACGTTGACAGAGATATCCCTCCCAGCCCGTCGAAATCCCCTACCCATAAACAACCACCACCACTTCCACTTTATGAAATCCCTCCCCCACCCCCGAAACCTCCTTCCCCGCCCTCCAAAACATCAGATCTGGTGTTTTGGAGGGCGGGGAAGGAGGTTTCGGGGATGGGGGAGGGATTTCATCAAGTGGAAGTGGTGGTTGGGGAAGGTTGGAAATGGCTTTTAAAGAAGGTCGAGATGGAGAGGGGTAGTTGTGTCGGCGTCGACAACGGAGGGAGGGAACGGCAGCGATACTGCTGGTGGTTGTGCCGACGTGATGGGTTGCAATGGGTGTCCACAGTAGTAGTTGGTGGGTGGTATAGGTGGTGAAATGGTGTTGGGAAACCCTTGGGAGGGAGGGGGGACTAATTAGATGGGTTTGGGGTAAACCCATTTCGGAAATGGGGGGAAGGGAAACACAAAAAGTGTCAAACAAACATCAACTAAGGGAATGGAAGTGTTTCATTCCCTTTTCCTTTCCTAATTTCCCCTTACCAAACGCCCCCTTAGTTCCTTTGTAAATGGCATTTGTGATGAAAATATTACTCCCAAGAGCCCGGACTAAGTAATTCATTGTCCATTCTAACAAATGTAGTCGAATTTGCCTGTTTGAATCTATATTCTGAACTAATGTGAGATAGCCTATTAATACTTCGTTTTCTGTAATTGAATGAATTCCGAGAAATCTGAAACATTAATTAGCTGCTTTGCGGTGTATCAAATAATTTACAGGTCAATGACCAGAACTGAAATAGAGGGGTTTAGAGGACAAGATATTCCTAGTGGATTAATGGGCGACGACAACAAAGATTGCAAAGAAATAACGTAAGAAGTAATTTTATGGTGGTTATGTCGAAGATAAAAAATAGAATAGAGGAGAAAGAGTGTTATATTGAGGATTACGAGAGAAAGTAGAAATTAAGAAACGTCATGTCTTTGTTCTGAGCCAGAAATTAGGAAGGAAAATAAGAGTAAAATGCTCACTACTGTATTTTGGTTGAAAAATTACTCTAGGTAGTTATTTTGCTGAATTTGTTAATTAGGTAATGATTTGGAAAAAAATGATACTCCCTCTGTTTTCTAAGAGAAGTGGTAACATTACTACACTAACCTTCCCCATCCTCTATGTTTCTCTCCCACATCAATCACCTCTAATCCCCCAACCTAAGCAATCAACCAACCACCACTCAACTACCGCGCAGCCCTTCATTCCACCACCAACCTTCTCTTCAACCATCATCGTGCAAGTTGTCCTTTCTACCACAAAACGACTTCTGACCACCAATCGTGCAGTTCTTTTCTGACAGACCTCCGGCAGTTACCACCCAACGAAAGCAGCTGAAGCACAAAATGACCTTTGGATCCCTTACACATGGCTCAAAACTCACAAACCCACCTCATACGCACACACGGAAAGTAGATCTGTAGAGAGAGAGAGAGAGAGTGAGTTGTGGTGTTGTTTGATTGGATTACAGCGGTGACAGAGATAGTGGTTTCAGGAAAGCGGTGGTTGGGTGATGGCGCTCGGTTTGGAAGTTGGTATTTCTTGGGGTTGGGTAGGGCTGAGGTTGGGTGTCTACTCTGTCTAGTAGCGCGGGGCTGAGATTATTCGGTTAGTTTTAATGGGTTAAGCAATCGTATATTTTATAATTATACTATACTCATGAGGACATTAAGGTAAAAAAGACATTAAGAAGTTGCTTGAAAGGGAAAGAATTAGAAGTGAGAAGAAATTAACAAACTTCCGGAAAAGGAAAGTGCGTGAAAATCAGAAAAGCGGAGGGAGTACTTAATAGACAGTACTTTACAATTTGTTCTAATATATGGGTGGAGCTTGACTTCTACACTATTGAGCAAGTAGCTCATTATTGTGTATTATTTATCTGGTGTGTTCTTTATTTAGCTTCCTTTAGGGCCGAGGGCTTACTTAGGGACCCCAGTAATCGTGCAGTTCTTTTCTGACAGACCTCCGGCAGTTACCACCCAACGAAAGCAGCTGAAGCACAAAATGACCTTTGGATCTCCTACACATGGCTCAAAACCCACAAAGCCACCTCATACGCACACACGGAAAGTAGATCTGTAGAGAGAGAGAGAGAGGGAGAGAGAGGGAGAGGGAGAGAGAGAGGGGGAGAGAGGGAGAGAGAGAGAGAGAGGGAGATAGAGAGAGGGGGAGAGAGAGGGAGAGAGAGGGGGAGAGAGAGGTTTTGGTGTTGTTTGATTGAATTACAACGGTGACAGAGATAGTGGTTTCAGGAAAGCGGTGGTTGGGTGATGGCGCTCGGTTTGGAAGTTGGTATTTCTTGGGGTTGGGTAGGGCTGAGGTTGGGTGTCTACTCTGTCTAGTAGCACGGGGCTGAGATTATTCGGTTAGTTTTAATGGGTTAAGCAATCGTATATTTTATAATTATACAATACTCATGAGGACATTATGGTAAAAAAGACATTAAGAAGTTGCTTGAAAGGGAAAGAATTAGAAGTGAGAAGAAATTAACAAACTTCCGGAAAAGGAAAGTGCGTGAAAATCAGAAAAGCGGAGGGAGTACTTAATAGACAGTACTTTACAATTTGTTCTAATATATGGGGTGGAGCTTGACTTCTGCACTATTGAGCAAGTAGCTCATTATTGTGTATTATTTATCTGGCGTGTTCTTTATTTAGCTTCCTTTAGGGCCGAGGGCTTACTTAGGGACCCCAGTAACCCAATTACCTATTTTGAAAGATGTTGGTTGGTGCTCACTTAGGGCCCCAGTAACCAGTCTTAACGTGCTTTTGGGTGGCCACATAGTTGTGCTCATATGCAACTGCTATATTAGGTCGTCTTCTTGCTCTCTGCAGTTGTTTCTCTTAGATAAAAGTATAAAACCATCAATTTATTTCTTAAGCAAGAGCTTGTGAGCGTATGATAGTAGTTGTACAGAGGATGGTGTTCTGATTTCATAGCTTTTTACTGTTGCAGGTCGGTTGCACCTTCTGTGTTGGATAAGGATGTATTTGGTCTTCAAACATTGCAGCATGTGATGAGGATGACACGTACGTGGGATACAACTATGTCAATGATTCCAAAAGGTGGTGAGACCATTTGGGGTAACCTTGACTGGTCACCTGAAGATGGCTTCACCTGCATTGCGAGAAAGCAGAAGAATATCAGTAGCCCTACATCTAACAAGAGTGGGAAGGAAGATTTGGATGCATCCGGGAAAGGAGTGTATTATGGAAGGATCATATCTTTTGGGAAAGATGTGGCTGAGGCTCATTCGTCAAGAATTGAGAGAGTGGATTTCAGGGTAATTTTTTAAACTTTTGTTAATCATGAACTTTTGAGAATTTCGCAAGTATAGACTTGAAATAAGTTTTCAAAAGAAATAAATATGAATAACATTTGATGAAGTAATAGTTTTATTGAAATACTCCGTAGTTTGCATAGATAAGTAATTTCTCATTTTTATTTAGGTAATTGCTGTTTTCTTCTTACCAAAAAAAGGCAATTGCTATTCTCTGTTGGCAAAACCAGAGTTTGCTCTGACACTTGTTTAGCAGCCTGTGGAATTGTGTGAATACAACTGCAATGAGTCATACAGAATCTTGACGTGCACATTCGATGTGTAGGGTTTACTGATTTAGGGAGATCGTTAAAAAACATAAAAATGTGTTTATTGACGACACTTGAGAACTGGAAAGTTTTACTAATTGTTTTCTAATCAATTTTATCTGACGACCAACGCTTATGGAATTGAAAGAAATGTGCTGTAAAGTTTTGTGATCAGTTGCTACTTGCTAGGAATTTGGCTGGGGTGAACAGTCCTTAAATCTTGTTTGTCAGGGATATTTATCCGGATTTAGGATTAGGCTTATTTGTGAGTCAGTGATGATATAATATGGTGTCATGTTGGGAGATGAGTAAAAGTTTGCTAATAGTTCTAAATTAGGGTACAACCTAAATGGTGATCAAGGTTGATAGCTAATGTTTGGAAAGAAGGGGATAGTACTTGAGTGATTTTGCAAGGTAAAATCATTGAGCTTATAGCTCCATATTCACCAATAAGAAAGACTTGAGTGGCGCTATTACTGAATTGTTCCATATTCACCAATAAGAAAGACTTGAGTGGCGCTATTACTGAATTGATGTTTGAGACATATGGCACTTTTGTAGTAGCCAAGTTGATGTTTTCCCATCGATATGGTCCATTTATCCTGGTTCCTAACTCTGTAGTAATATTTTATGTACGTTCCATGCCTGATATTGTACCCCTCCGATCCCAGATCCCCCTAGGCTCTCATACCTTTCACCCTTATAGTGCAGTTTACCTTTAATTTCTCAAAAATATTAGGAGTGGTATGTACTGTGGAAGTGAGGGTGATGGGTGAGGAATTGCCTCTGAGGTTTGTAAATTTTTCGCCCCACCCCCTCTTCAACATATGAGTGAAAGTAATTGATAGGTGGTAGTAATGTATCACATTGCTTGAGTGACTATATCTCAATCTCGTTGTTGTTGCTTCAGGATGCTACTAAAGGCCATAACTTAGCAAATGCAACCTGCCATGATGTGTGGACAGAGTACCACGACATGGGCATTCCGGGTATAAAAGCCGTTTCTGATTACAAAGTTTACACAGCTGGTTCAATATTAGATCTACTTAATTATGTTGCTCCGAAGATGATGAAACGTGGTGATGGTCATCATTCTTATGGGATTGCTGATAATTTGGATGACCCAATGTATAACCATTTCAAGTATTGGTCCAATCCGCTGGAAACCAGGTATATCTAATTTTCAGTCGTGTAAGAATGATGTAGTTAGCTTGGTTGGTATCATTAGCTTACCGTGATTATATAAGAGCTGTTTGGTTTGTTAGCTACTTGTACTTTTGATCGCAAATAACCTAGTACTCCCTCCGTAATTACTGTAGTCCCATTTGCTTTTTGCGCTTTGTTTATGGAAAATAAATTAAACCAACAAGTGGAGAACTTCATTATATAAGTAGATCATTATGTACCTTCCCCACCAAAAACATTCATATGGGATTTCACACATAGTGGACGCAAAAAAAGACATGAGAAACTAGGCAAAATCCTGCGCCAAAATAGAGGGGAATTTACAATTTGGAAGGAATTCAATCCCCCCCTAAATCAAACTTCTGACTTCTGCATGAAGTATTCCAATAACTAAAAACTTTATACACATCCTGGAGAAATATTCCTCCATACATAAATACTAACCTTCAACTTTATACACAATAAAGATTACTCAGAGGCAATCACCAAGCAGCACAACCTTTTCAGTCAGCCCCACCAGCAGCACCTACATTCCTACAATGATAAGTGGTCCCAACTTAAATGATGATGAAAGGCATAAGATCGCTTTTTTAGCATTCCCGCAATGGCGAGCTAGAAAGAGGGTGCAGTTTAGAAATAGCAATCATTTTCCAGGTCAATAGAAGAACCAGAGCAAAAATCTGGTCTATAGCAGAGAAACAAAGGGAGCAAGCCCTTGCTGTTAATGCGAAATCAAAAATTCCAGGAAAAAAAGGCATAGAGAGAAATAGGTAGAGTAGTGATGTGGTGTGAGGGAGAATCAATGGAATCAGATAAATGAAGGGAAAGACACAGAGAGAAACTCTAGGGTTTGACTGTGAAGAAGAGGAAGAGGAGATCAATGAAGGTAAATTAAGGGATTTCGGCGGGTGAGGATGTGTGAGACTGGGAGGGTTTTGAGTGAACGAGGTCACGTGGAGGCCTGAAAGGTCAATGAATGAGGGTGGGTGGGTTTTAATTTGTTGTAAATTTTTTTAATTTTGCTGTCAAATATTGGTGTAACTGTTAAGAAATGGAGGGAAAGGTTAGTTTAAGCTAGAAAAATTAAGGTTTTAAGTGATATGTTAAGGTCGGTGATGGGTTTGCGTGGGTAATTAACATGAGTTTGGCAATGGAAGAATTGTAAATATCTAAAAGTATCTAGGATACTTGAGTAAATTGCTGCCGCCACTCGGACTCAAACCTTGCACTGCTTCCCAAGAACGTGTCTACCAATTTCACCACAGCGCCTTGTTTGTAATCATAATTGTCTTTTTTTATTCAATAATGAGAGTAGTTATTTTTTATTTTAGGAAACGATAATTCCCAAATAGAGCAAGGAAAAGAAATGGGAACGTCACAGTAGGACACCCAAAAAAGGGAAGTGGAACATCTTGTGATTATGGAGGGAGTAAGAGATTTTTGTTGGATTATTGAAGTGTTTACCTTACTTGGCGCGTGTGCTAACTAAGGTCTTTCAACAAGATAGTCCCATTGTCAACAACCATCACATTTCTTTTCTGGTATATCTCAAAATAATTTTCACTTTCTATGTCTGGAAAGATATAAGGGAAGTATTCCTTAACTACGATTTAAGTTAAAAGTAACAAAATAAAATTGGTTGAGCAAGAGGCAAAGCATATCTAAATTACAGACGAGCCGGTTAGTTATTCTCTCTCTTTTTCTCTTAAAATAAGTCCGACTGGGCCTACTCAAAAGCGTTCAGGGCATTTTGGTAAAACTCATAAAAGAGATAAAAGATGCCATAAGCTCCTCCACAGTCCACACCGTGCCATCATTAAGCAAAACCTTTACTCATACATGCTCCACTGCGCCACAAGCCCACAAGGCCACAACTCAACACGGGTAAAAGTTTCCCAAACCAAACCACATCATTCGTGCCTTTTACCCATTGCCTATCCAATCTATGGTTTCACCTGCCTTTTTTTTCAGCAAAAGTATCTTAGTGACTATTAACTTAAATTGATCTATAAAATTTCAGATTGCCAAACGCCCCTGAAATGGAGATCTTCTCTTTGTATGGAGTTGGAATCCCTACTGAAAGAGCATATGTTTACAAGATGAGCACTGCCGCCGATTGCTACATTCCTTTTCAGATTGATACATTGGCAAACGAAGGCACTTGTCTCAAGGGTGGCGTTTATAACGTTAATGGCGATGAAACAGTTCCGGTTTTAAGTGCTGGTTATATGTCTGCCAAAGGTTGGAGAGGTAAAACCCGGTTTAACCCTTCTGGAATGAAGACGTACATAAGGGAGTATGATCATGCCCCTCCAGCTAACCTTCTGGAGGGTAGAGGCACTCAAAGTGGTGCTCACGTTGATATAATGGGCAACTTTGCATTGATTGAGGATATTATCAGGGTGGCCGCTGGTGCTACGGGTGAGGATTTGGGAGGAGACCGTGTTTATTCCGATATCTTTGAGTGGTCTGAGCGGATAAGCTTAAAGCTGTAGCCTATATGTAACAAGGTTTGTGCTAAAGCTCTTTCCTATTCTCTGATTGTATAAAAGTACTCGAATCTTCATGAGACTGACCCGCATGAGAATCAGAATGGCAAGTTATTCTATGGGTTAGTGAGATATCTAGAGCTTAAATTTGCTGTACTTTGCAAGTAAATGAGTAGGGAAGTAATGTTTTCTTGTTTTTAAGGTATCCCTGGTTCAAGAATTTTTATGGATGACTGAACGAAGAATTAGTCACGCAGTTCACAGACTAAACGGTGCCACTTCATTTAGGCCAAAACATGAAGCTTTTTCACAAAATAGTCTTGTCGCAACACTTAACCGTCCATATCCAACACTTTCACTGGCAGTGTAGTATCATTCTTAATGACACATTATCATGCAATTCTTGTATAGTCTTCTCTTTCCATCACCTAGCATCATGATAGTTTCCGTTAGTGTTGCATGGTTTTTTGAATTACTTATTCCTACTTTCTTAGTTGACCGACTTTTTTTCGTGAAGCACAAATTGGCGGACTTGGGTCGAATCCTGAAAGTGTGTTTTGTTTCCCCTTTTGTGTAAAAGAACAAAGGGATGTATAAAATTAGGTTACTGAAATAAAAGGGCAGTGTAGATTTAGACGGACATTGGAGTATGAAATAATAGTTGCTGGTTCTGGAAATAATATGAAATAACCTCAACAGTGTCTGCTTGCTCCTTGGCACTGGCCTAGGGCTTGACTTAAATTTGAGCTAAGGTACTTAAATTTGAGCACACTCAACTTGTTTACCCCTGCTGACTCTTTTACAGAAGCGTAGTAAATTGTCGTTTTACAATTTGCGACAATAGTCAAAGCCATTCTGTTTAGTGGCCTTTTTGTGTTGCTATCTAATATGCAATTTTGATTCTGGTATTCATGCTAACTCCAATGCAGGCATGTCACTAATTCTTCTGTGCTGGTGATATTGGCATTGATTTGCTGAAATCGGAACAGGCTATAGTGTGGCGGTCAAAGTCTGAGATGCAGATACTTACGATGGGAAGGTCAGCCTGTACTTGTGCTTGCGCTCTTCATTTGAGCACGAAGCTGGAATTTTTGATATCAAATTCATTATGTGTACATAGGTGTTAGAGAAGAGATTAATTCTTACACGTTTGTAAAATGTGGAACAATGTACTTCAATATAGGTTTAACTGGTGATGGGTTCTTAGTTTGTCAACAACCTTAAAACATTCGGTTATAATCTGTTTTTTGGGTGATTTGAAAGAAACCAAAGTGTCCACATTCATTCAAATAGTCGTCAATCTACTATCAGACTGTATAACTAATTAACTAGCGTTATAACAATTAATTAATATATTCCGATTTTTAACCTTATTTTCTTAATAATGACACATCAACAACCATGAAATATTAAATAAGGTGGTCCTGGAGGAAAATAATTTTGTAGACAAGATGTTTAATATGATACAAAGTAGTCGTACAAATATGGTTGATTTCAGGTAATTCTTTAGTAAGATAACTCATTCGACTCGTAGTTATCAACGTGATGTAGTATACTTGTCGTTGCTTACGTAAGCAGTGACCGTATATTGGACAAGGGTGGTGAGGGTAAGACCATCCCCAAGCAAGGTCACCAACTGGGTCGTGACCTTGTTGGGTCGTGCTAATGACTCATTAAACTAGGATTAAGAAGACGATTTTGG
>VHZZ01010295.1:763-18893 GCA_009801015.1 Silene noctiflora | reverse complement strand
GTCAAGATAAATAAGGTGAGATTAAGGGCTAAAACGTTGGTGACCCAGTTAGCGTGACCTTCTGCTTGGGGATGGTCTAAGGTCCCCACATGTTGGTTTGGCCTCTTGTGCTCGATTTAAAATTCTTAAATTCTCATTTCAAACGGTTATTATTCTATTTTTAGTTTAAGACATATGTACTTGTTTTAGACGAGAATTGTGTAAAGATATTTATAAAATCTGTTTTTAAAATCCTATTCTTTTGGACTTAATTTTATGAATTGAATTAAGGATTTGAAATTTTAGAATTTAAATAATTGAACACAAACTATCAGAATTGAACTCTTAGTATTTGAGCAATTGAACTCAAAGTATGTGAAGTGAACTTGCGGGATATAAATGAATTTATTGGATTTTAATTTTTCTGAATTGAATTTATAAGATCTGAAATAAACCTATAAAATCTAGCCATTTTTATCTTAATTAGAAAAAGTAACTTTAAATTCAAAAGAACATAACCTAATAATTTATTCCAAGTTCACCCATTCATTTATTTGTGAACCAAAAATTAATGTCAAGCTAAGCCCGATCAATTCCACAAACAGGACTATACATCCAGATGTATATGAGCATCGTACATCCAATACAAATCTAATTGAGCTTATATGTAAATTTTTTTGAGCTTTAAAAATTTACATATACATTTTAATTTTTTAGGTGTTAAAATTAAAATCTTATTGAGTTTATATGTATTATTTTTGAGTTTCAATATAATATTTTGAGTTAATTTTTTTTATAATGGCGCTCAGTTTCTTTTCAATAAAATTCGTAAAATGTACATATAAACTTAAATCTTTTACTTATAAAGCTCCAAATCTATACTACTATATGTATACATTTGGTTGTATAGTTCACTAATTGGGTCAATTCCAGATAAACTTACATTTGATTATTTTAATTACTCAATTGTCCTGCTTTTTAAGAAAAGTGAATTGAAAAATGATTTTTCACAAAGAACCCTTCCACATCACCATTTATTTGGTTCCATGAATTTATAAAATATAGTTTTTGTTAAATGCTAATTTAATACTTTATCTGTCTTGGATATTTATTTACCTATTTTATTTATAGTTGTTGAATTTATTTAGTCATCTTTTTATATTAATATAATATTTTTTGAAGAGTGTAGTGATCATCTACATCACTTAATGTCTAATATCAGTGAATAATAACACCCATAAATGATCAACTTCTCCCTTTTTTTTTTTTTTATTTTTGCCTTAAAATTAAAGATAAATAAATATAGAAAAAGATAGTGGGAAGGCACATGGATTAATCTAGAAGAAAACTTAGTGAATGCTTTTGTTTGAGATTAGGCAGACATGTCCCCCACTATGAAGCATTAATTATTCAAGCTTATGAACCTAATCTCTTTATTTAATCAGCCTAACCATACACTTGTAGAGCTAGCTACATTGCTCTCAATCTGTACGGACGCCGTTTCTGAAAAAGATGGGCTAAAATGCCTCAATATTTAATTGTTATAGAATCTCTCTCTTTTGTAGATGTCTAATTAGGGGTGGAATTATGAGAGTACAATTTGAGTCTAGATGTGCGAAAAAATTTAGAATAAATTATAAACGCAATGTAAGTGAATTATGCTTCTCTTTCTTTTTGATGTTCACATTTTCTAGATTTAACATATAAACATATATTATTAGGATTGATGTAATCAATCAAAACACCTAATTAGGGATTTCACGTTGCAAATTTTGATGGGTCTCGCTCCACATCTGCCCCAGTTAGGGTGAATGCAGTATTGATTTGATGGATGGTGGAATGTGAAGAGTATCAAAAATTCAAAAGTGTTATCTACATCAGGTCATAGGACAGCTGCGAGTATAATATATTCACATCATATGATATTACACATGGTAAAGGAGTCAACCGGGTCGGGTTCGGGTGGGGTCAATTACGGGTTTGCTGGCTTCGGGGTCGGGCTATTTTCTGGTCAACTGTTATCAAGTTATTCATGTATAATAATCAGTTTGTAACAATAAACATACGGGTTGAGTTATAGTGGATCGGGGCTATTCAAATTTCGGGTCAAGCTCGAGCCTTGAGTTCAGGTGTAGGGTCGGGTCAATTTTGTCAGGTTTACATGATACCCGCCCCACATATACTGATATACCTAGGACTGTGCACCACTACACCGGTCCAAAACCGGACTGGAGAGGACCAGGAACCGGAATCGATAAAAATCCCAAACCGAAGCTGGACCATATTACAAAAATTCCGGACCGATTGGACCAGAATTATTTTTACACGCCCACTTTTTGAAATTCCGGTCCATAAATCTGACATGCCGAATCATATTATAAAAGTAATATTTGGTTTTAAAAAGAAAAGTATTCCGCATTAATTTTAAGGGGCCAAAGTTTAAGGTCTCGTACAACGCCCCCATAATTTCCCAAACGGCCCTGGCTATTGCCCTAACTCCCAGCAGAGCCACCATTAACACACCTTACCTTTTCAATTAGTGTTACTCGAGTTAAGATGCGGTTCATCATCAATCTTCGTCTCAACCCAAAGATAACTCGATATTTTAACAAGTTTATAAATGATCCAAACATGATCACTTCACACTCTTGATCAATAATACTCGTAGTAACTAATAATTTCATCGAGATTATAAATTACTCCCTTCGTTATTAGAGCTGAACATAAGTGCGATCTAACCCCGTTCGCAATAGCCTTGCCGCTCGACCAGTTCACTTTCCATATGGCATTGGCCCGCTATCCCAATCCGCCCAACCCGCTCCCTCAAGTGGGAGGGCGCGGGCTTACTCCTTCCCAACCAACACTGCTCAGCCCGCATGACGCACCACCCTTTTTGCACAATCGGGCAAATCTAAGGCCATCGCTCCCTCAGCCCGTGGCGTGGGCTCAGGCTCAACCCCCCTCCCCCCAACTCAGCCAACTCCCCAGCCCAACATAGCTCGCAGCTCCGTCCATTGCATGTTTAGGTTTGACCTTCGTTCCGGTCATTTATTTACAATTGATTTTGACACAAAAATCAAAAAAAGGGAAGGGAATCGTTTATGAGTTTTATTATTAGGTAACAAATGAACGATATATTTTGTGGATGGTCAAAATAACGGAATTACTTTTTCACATACAGATTTTACTCTTTTACATGTACTTTTTCATAAATTTTCCATATTATATCCTTCTTCTTAAACTTAACCAAATGAACTCTTACATATGCCTTTTCCCCTAAAATTGAATCTGCCCTATAAACTCGAACAATAGATTCTAATACTCCAATTAGTAAAGTAATTTTGTTGAAATTATTAAGGTTTATCAATTAATGAAATTAATGTTTACTTATTTATCAATGAATGTTTACCTCTTTACGCTTATTCTGTGATTTTGTTCTGGTATTGTTCGCACAATCGCACCATACAAAAGTTGGGGTATATCATTTAGTGATGTTTGATGCTTATCAAATATGCATTTGTGAAAAACGAGAATTGGGTACTATTTTGTGTATTTGATTGATTCAATAAGACGTGATACATCGACTATTGATACATCTCAATTACCCTAGTTGTTATCTAATACAATTCTATATACTTTAGTTAACTAAATATAATATACATAACTTGATTAATAAGATACGTCGGATATTTACTAAATATCGTCTAATACTCCCCATCATGTTGGAGCTCGAGGAAAACTGATGCCCCACTTGAACACTGTAAATACTCAAATGCTTCTCCACCGAAGGCCTTAGTAAATAAATCTGCAATTTACTCTTTGCTTCTCACATGTGAAGTGGAGATCGTTTTATTCAACAAATGATGTTGCACAAAATAACAGTCTATTTCTATATGTTTAGTGCGATCATGAAACATCGAATTCTTGGCAATGTGTAATGACGCCCTATTGTCGCAAAATATCTCCATATGGTTCACATGTTCGATTCCTATTGAATGTAGGAATGCCTTCATCCATATTAGTTCACTTGTTACAATCGCTAGAGCTCTATATTCAGCCTTTGCTGTAGAACGGCTCACCGTGGCTTGCTTTTCTACTTTCCATGAAATGGGTGTATCACCCCAACGCAACAAATATCCCGTCGATGATCATCTAGATAAAGGACAACTTGACCAATCCGAATCCGAGTATCCATGTAATTTCAGCTCGGAATTCTTATGTAATATTATCCCCTTGCTAGGAGTGCCTTTAATATACGAATAACATGTAAGACCACTTCCATGTGCTTCTTTCGTGGCTCGTGCACAAACTAAGCCAATATATGAACTACAAATACCAAATACGGCCGCGTAATCGTTAGATAAATTAGTCGTCAAACCAACCGTCTATAAGGCATAGGGTCCTTCAGTATATAACTGTCTGAAAGCACCAAATTGTGATTTTGCTTGATGGGTGTATTTGCAGGTTTAGCTCCTTCCATACCGGTTTCTTTAATAATTTCTAACGCATACTTACTCTGACAAAGAAACAGACCCTTAGGACCCATACCATCTTAAATCCCTAGGAAATATTTCAGACGATCGAGATCCTTAATGCCAAAGCTCTTGTCGAGGAACTCTTTAAGTCGCGAGCTAGCTTTATCATCATTGCTAACGATAATCATATCATCTACTTAAACCAAAACTCCAAGAAAAAATCCTTCTTTATTACAAGTGAACAACGAATAATCCGCTAAAGACTGTTTGAATAAGTACCTTCTTAAGGAGTTTGCTAACTTGGCGAATCAATTACGTGATGCTTGGTTCAAACCATATAACGACTTGAGCAATTTGCACACCCTATTCGTTCCTTGGACTTCAAAGCCTTGTGGTAGCTTCATATAGACTTCTTTGCTTAATTCTTCTTGTAGAAAAGTGTTGTTGAAATCTAACTAGGTAATAGACCATCCCTTGATCACTGCCACAACTAACAAACATCTTACACTCGTCATTTTTGCATCCGGTGCAAAGGTTTCATGGTACTCAAGTCCTTCTACCTGTGTAAAAACTTGTGCAACTTATCTTGCCATGTAACGCTCCACGGTTCCATCCACCTTGTATTTTACTCTATATACCCATTTAAATTTAATGGGACTCTTTCCTTTAGGCAAATCAACAATTTTATAGTTGTCATTCGACTCAAGAGATTGAATTGTTTTTCCCATAGACATCCGCCATTCATTGTGTTTGATGGCTTCTGAATAATTCTGGGATTCTGTTTTGCATCAATTTCCGCTAAGAAGCACCTGTAAGAAGAAGAAAAAACAACTGTTTGTGACATAATTAGCTATTGGATAACGAGTACCTCTCTTTGGATGACGATTTGAGCTGAATTAGCACGTTGTCTGGGGTTTACTGTAACACCCCCATACACCAAGGTGCCTTACCAAGGCCACCCTAGGCACGAAAGTGTTACCATCTCGGTTACCCGAGGTAATGTATATCAAATAGACCATAAAGAAACGTACTTTAAATAAATAAGTTTAACTGTTKACAAAACCAAACCAAAGCTGTCTAACAACAATACAAAAGTTCAAAAAGACAAAACTACTAAAGTAACAAAAGTTCAGGACACAACGGAAGACTCTTCAAGACAACTCGTGGTGACACAACCGAGCTATCTCATGCGCATCCATCTCATACCTGCTCAATAACTGCTCACCATCCCCGAATGGATTACCACAGTTTTTAAAACAATTAAACGGGGTCAGTTACTGCATACACAAATCATGATACAAAAAGGTACAGCACACAGATCACCAACTCCGTCACATGTCCACACACCTGACTACACACTAAAGTATGCAGTCCTTCCATAATACCCATCGCAATAGACATTCCACGCCGCCAGTGGGGGACCGCAGCCGTACCCACCAAATCCCCGCTCATCTATTCCGAGCGAAAATCCAAGTTCCTTAATGTGCACATCCCCTTCTGTTGCGGGTTCCACAGAGGGCGAATCAAGGGCGTGAAGTCACTCCCGCAAGTGACTCCACTCAGCCGAGGGCGCGCCTCGCGAACCACAGACAACACAATCTAATCACATTATACAACACAATTATCAATTACATCAAAATCCACAATAATCACAAATCAATCAACCATCAACCACCTTACAAACATGTATAAAATAACCGAGTAGGGAAACCCTACCTGAAATGCAATCACCAATAGTAATCAACGCAAGCGAGATCAAAAGCCTTCCTCTACGAAACCACCTCCTATAACCAACATACCATTAAGCAATCACTACTAGACCAAACAAATCCAAAACCCCCAAAACTACCCAATTAGGGTTTAACCAAAATTAACGGAACAACATAAAAATGATACTAGGATCTTACCCACAACGCTACGAACTCAACGGCGTAAAGAACACTGAATTCCGACGAAACAGGCTTTGGGATTTGATAGCAACGCGAAGAAGAAACAACAACGTACTTGAGCTCTCTCTTGAAAGGTTTTTAGAAAAAGTAAAAGTTCTAATGAAACTGACGGAAAACTTTAAATATCAATCACGCGTTGCTAACAAAATCTGACTGAAATAACCCGCAAGACCAACTTACTCGATCGAGTGCCACACGTACTCGATCGAGTACCCATCAGACAGACTACTGCTTCGAAACTACACTTACTTACTCGAAAGAGTAAGCCCTACTCGATAGAGTACCCAACAGCACAGAAAACCGTATTATTACATTTACAAGTCTTGCTGATTTACAGAAATAGTCTATCTTCCAATAAGGCTCAAATTTCTCTCGGGCACCACGACTTGAAAGTCTCTCTTTGACTACAACCATCTCTTGCGTAGTCACCTTATCAACACCAAAAGTCTCTCTTTGACTACAACCATCTCTTGCGTAGTCACCTTATCAACACCAACTTCATTGTCTGCTGTATTTTCATTTTCAAAAAGTATTACATCATCTTTACTCCCCCCTTTCCTCGATATTCGAATCACTCGCATCTTCTTGATTACCCTCAGCAATACCGTACCTTTATCATTAATTGGCTCTATATCTGTCTCTCCAACTCGTGTCTCAGGTGACGTAAAAATCATGTTTTTGTCCATCTCGTTATGTGTCTTTCTTGTTCCCTTTTTCCCATCAGAATCAACAAACGCGAAGACATGCTCATAGAAAATTACATCACGAGACTCTAGAATTTTATTGCGATTAAGATCATATAATTTCCAGTCTTTTTTGCTATGCGGGTAACCAATGAAAATACAATGTTTTCCTTGCTCAGTAAATTTGTCTTTTGGTTTATTTTTATTATGAGCATAAGAAAGACATCCAAAAACACGAACATTGTCGAGACAAAACTTCTCACCATATAGTATTTCATAGGGAGTGGGACCACCAATGACTCGGCTAGGGGTTCTTGTAATTAAATATGCGGCCATCATCACACACTCCCCCTAAAATGTAATACTACGGGTTTCTGTGCCTGGAGCTACTCTATCGAGTAGGGCTTACTATGTCGAGTAAGTTATGTCAGTTTTGGAATCAGGCTCTGCCTGATGGGTACTCGATCGAGTAGGGGTGGTACTCGATCGAGTAAAGGTCACTCGATCGAGTAAGTCACTTACTCGATTGAGTAAGTCAGTCTTACGGGTTTTAATCGGGCTTTGTTAATAACGCGAGATATACATGGTAATATGGTCGACAGTTTCTTTCATTGTCACAATTCATCTTTTTCTTAAAAAACCTTTCAAAAGCAAGAGAGAACGTAAGTGTGTCTTCCTCGCATTGTTAACAAATCCAAAGGCTAGGGCCGTCGGTTCTCGGAGTTCTTTACGCCGTTGCGATCGTTGTTTCGTAGGTAAGTCTTGTGTACCGTTTTTATGTTGTTTAGTCTATTTTGGTTAAAACCCTAATTGGGTGTTTTGGGGGTAATTGGGGATATCGTTGTAGTGATTGCGATTGTATGATTATATGTGTTTAGGAGGTGAATTCGTGAGGAGCACTCTTGATCGTTGGATTGCTACGTGGTGATTGCTATTCAGGTAGGGTTTCCCTACTCGGTTACTGATTTTGTATTTGGCATTGATTGTATGGTTATTATGTTTATGGATGTTTTGATGTTTGGTTGTATGTTGTGGTATGGTGGATGTGTGGTACTGGTTGTGTTGCGAGGTGCGTCCTTGGCTGAGTAGAGTTACTTGCGGGAGTGGCTTCACGCCCTTGATTCGCCCTCCGTGGAACCCGTCACGGGAGGGGATGTGCACATTAATGAACTTGGGTTTTCGCTCGGATAAGATGAGCGGGGCTTAGGTGGGAACGACTGCGGTCCCCCACTGGGAGGGCTACACACCTTGGGTGTGTAGTCAGTGATATGGAGTGGAGTTGGTGGAGTTGGTGTGGCTTGTGCTGTGTTGCTATGTTTGGTTTTAGTTATCAGTAAATGACCCCGTTTTGTGTTTGAAATTTGTGATGATCCATGCGGGGATGGTGAGCAGTTGTTGAGCAGGTTTGATATGCATGCGCTTGGGATGGCTGGGTGTTCATCACGGGATTAGAAGTCTTCTGCCGTGTCCAGTTTTATAGTTGGTTGTTAGACCTTTGAGACTCTTGTACTTCTGTTTGAGACAGTTTCGGATAAACAGTTGTAATCAGTTAAATTATTTATTTAAACATGTTTCGTTATTGTCTATTTGATTATCATTGCCTCGGGAGACCGAGATGGTAGCACCTCTATCTCTAAGGTGGCCTTGGTAAGGCACTTTGGAGTATGGGAGTGTTACATAAAACTCGATAGGTAAAGCTGCTTGAAAACCAAGTGCTCGAGTTTTCTCAAGAATGTGTCTATGTTTTCTCTCTACGCGACCGTTTTGCTCTGGAGTATCAATGCTACTTGTTTGAAAAATCATCCCATTCTCGTCATAATATTCCCTTAATGGTCCCGAAAGAAATTCAGTTCCATTGTCACTCTGTATGTTTTTAACCTGCTTTCCAAATTATGTCAATGCCATTTTAAAAAATTTGTTTATCAACTAACTGACTTCCCTTCTATCTCGCATTAGGTTTACCCATACTCCCTAACTCCGATCATAGACGATGGTCAGAAAATAATGAGCACCAGACAAGCTACTAGTCTTATATGCACCCCAAATATCACATTGAATTACCACAAACAATTTGCTACTCTTATTATTAATCTTGAAAACAGATCGTGTTTGTGTAGCACGACAACAAGGGTCACAAACATCCCTAGTGTTCCAAAATAAGTCACAACTAACTAATTTAGAGAAGGAAGGTAAAATACTACTAGAAGGATGACCAAGTCTCATGTGCCAAAGACGTCCTTCACCAGTCGTTTTGATCCTCGACACTGTCTCTCGGTCATTCCTCAACACGTAAACCCCATCTTTGTGTTCACCGCTTCCAATCTCCATCCTCGTAGACGGTCCTGTATAACACAATAGTCAGGGAAAAATGTCTCAAAACAATTATTTTATTTTTACTAATTATTGAATGGATATTAAATCACAGGTTAACGGAGGAACAAATAAAACGTCTTTTAAGATGAATTTTTCAGTAAACCGATCATGCTATGCTCTTGAGCAATTATGTGTGAGCCATTTGGTAACCCAACTATGGAAGGTTTTGTTTTCCGAGCCTTCTCGAGTATCTATAGTCGCCCTGTCATATGATGCGACGCTTCGCTATCAAGTAACCACTCACCAACATATTTATTTGCAATACATGTTAGTTTGTCACTACCTTCGCTTTTATTGCTAAAAAAGGCCGCGTATAACAACAACTTCATCGACCGTGAAGGTTCGTTGACTTTGCTTTTGCGGTTCTGTGTCATTAGTTGATACTGCGTTTGCTACTTGGAAACCATTTCCTCTTCTTCATCCTCGGCCACCACGGTGACCACGTCTTCTTTCGCGACTTAGGTACCTATGTTTTTCCCAACATGTTTCCCCAGTGTGGTAATCTTTGTTGCAGAATGTGCAGTGAAGGGAGTCTTGCTTACCTTGTTCTTGACTCTGACTGTTTCCAAATGCCTCAACCACCACCTCCTGTCATCTTGACAGACATTGCTGCTTCATTTATTTCTTCCTTCGTTTTTGTCACGGCTCTATGCCTTTCCTCACGCAACATAAGGGCATAATCTCTGCTCAACGAAGTGATATCATCCTCCATAAGAAGATTAGAACGGATGTTGCCATAGAGACTGGTGTCAAGACTCATGAGAAATTGGTGTACCTTTTCTTCCTTGCGCTCTTTGAATAACGCTGCTTCTGAGTCATAAGTGCATTGGGGAACCCGACTGTAAGTAGAGAATTCGTCCCATAAATATTTTAATTTGGTGTAATATTCAACAATTGACTAATCCTTGCCTTGCTTACGGTCGTTAAGCTTGATTTTTAATTGATGCACCCGTGGTGAGTTACCAGTGGAGAACCGCTCTTTCAATTCTTTCCAAATTTCAGTCACCGTCCCAGAGAACGTGATGCTATGATGAAGTCGAACTTTGAACATTCTTTAACCATGCCTTTACCATAGCATTACACTAATGTCATGCGACGCTCTCAATGCTCTCTTCATCTCTTGGAACCATATTCGATTTTTCAACGGTACCCTTGACAAAAGCCAATTTCTTTTTGGCGTCGAGACCCTTCCGGACTGCATCAGCCCAGAGTTCATAATTTTCACCATCGAATTTAACTTGAGTCAATGATAAACTCAGATTGTCGGAAGGATGAAGGTACAATGGTGACGACAGAACAATTTAGTCAATTTTCTTGGTACTGCCTCCGTCTCCGTTTCCTTTTCCTTCTCCACCTATGATGATTGTACCGTTTTTCATTGTTGCGTATGTTTGTTAAAAAAAAAATTGATTGTGGTGAAGGATTCCTCAGGATCGATTTCTCTCTGATGCTATTAAAAACGAGAATTGGGTAATATTTTGTGTATTTGATTGATTCAATATGATGTAATACATCAAATATTTATACATCTATTACCCTAACTGTTACCTAATAAGATTCTATATAGTATATACTGTAGGTAATTAAATATAATATACATAACTTGAATAATATGATACATCGAGATATTTAATAAATATCCTTTAATGGAGCTATTATCAATAATTTATTACATGATGCTTGCGCAGTTTGACTTTGTGTTTCTTTACTTTGCTTCTAAATCAAACACTTTAACTTCGCCGATCATTGTATCTCCTTGTTTAATTTCCATTTATACAATTTTACATGTATTGCTAACAGTGACGGAGCATGGGGTTGGCCAGAGCAATGTCGGGCAGCTACTGACTGACGAAGCAAGGGATGTTGAGCGAAGGTGGTGTTGGTGGTGAAGGGAGACAAAGGAAAGGGAAAAAATCAATGGTGAAGGAATGCAATATATGACCAGCGTAACACCCCAATTATCCGGCCAAGACAATTGAAGCATTACCATCTCAGTTTCCCGAGGTAGTGTTTCCGAGATACAATCAAGAAGCCATTATTATAAATAATTGTTTAGTGAATTACATAAGTGTAAACAAATGAATAAATGGATACAATTCATGCTACTATGATCCTCTAACTTCTCTATCTCATGCCGACTCGACTCCAAATCTGAGGCTCGTCCTGTCTCCCACGCGACACCAAAACAACCTTTACATATTATGCTCCCTATATGATCAGAAATATTATATGGATCAACATAGGCCACCTGGAAATAGGTGTGATACCCTGAATTTTAATACCTTTTATATGAATAATAAACGTAACTGCTGGTAATAATTAATTATAAGTCGATATAAATGATTGGCATATGGTACCAAATAATAATAATAATAATAATAATAATAATAATAATAAGATAATAATTAATAATAATAATAATATCGTAATTAGTGGATTATAATGGGCTTGTATCGACTTGGCTTGGTATAAAAGGAAAGACATCAACCTAACCCTAACCTTTACCATCATAATTTCTGGGATTTCATAATTGAGAGGAGATTTAGAAATAAAGACAATCGCATAATCGGAAGAAGGTAAGACGGTTTTATAATTTCTAATGAATTCGTTAATCGTTCATATAGCTAGTATTAGAGATCGACGCAATTGCTATACGAACCATATAGGACCCGTGTTTTGACCGTGACTTGCAGCCTAGACAACCGTGACCATATTCTAACCTATGGTTGACCGTCGAGGGCGGCGGTGGTGGCCGGAGAAGCACAAACAGACGGGAACACAGGGGTTGTGGTGCGCGGCTTTAGGCACGTAATTAAGACCCAAATCCTTGGTGGTTTGACTTGGGATGGTACGGTTGGTTTCAGGGGAAGGAGTTGACCAAGGAAAGATGGTTGTAGTGGCCAGCGGTGGCCGTTGGTGCGTGTGGCGGCCGGAATTTCGCAAAACAGGGGAAGGCGCGTTCTTTTGGTAAACCCGTCTTAAGACGAGTTGTATGGTGGTTGTAGTTGTGTCGAGAGTGGTTGGACCCCACCACTAGAGTCGCCATACATCAGAGACTATGTGCGTGATGGCCAGTCGTGGCGTGGTGGCTGTTGTGGTGGTTTGTGAGAGAGTTTAAAATTGGGGTTGCTGGTTGTGTGTATGCGGGAGTGAGCATGAGCAAGAGGGAGTTTGGATGGTGGTTTGGCTCATTGGTTTGGGTTCGGTGGGGACCCATGTGACTGGTGATGACCACCATGGTGCAAAGTGGCTGGCCGTGGTGGGTTAGGTGGTCGAAGGCCATAGTAAACCGTGGTTTGGGACGCGTATGTGTCGCGGGCTAAGAGGGGTTTGGTTTGATAGATATTCGTTTTAGTTACGCAACGGTAATTCGTATCATTTGTATATAATAATTAATAATTAGTAAATAACATGATTCTTAATATAATATGATAATCGAATAATGAATTATTTATTAAATACTTGTTTATAGGTGACGAATTCGTGGTGGAATATTACTACGTGGTTGATTGGATTTGCTGACGGAAATTGCTAACTGCAAGGTAGGATATACCTCCGACTGTAGTGCTATGAATGATTATTATGGTTGATTGATTTATATGAACATTGAGTGATTGATGATTGTATATGGTCTGGATTCATGAGATTGCATTGTTTGAGTTGGCATGATATGAGCAATTGTGTTGTTCATTGTTTATGATAATGGATACGGATTATTGGCATGATTATATGCATTGTTTAATTATTGATTGGCATGGCATGCATTGGCATTGAGTCGAATGTTGGAAATGATTGTCGGAAATACAATGGAATTGAATTGGAATTAGAAATGATTATCATGATTAGGCCCATGGCTTGTCTGCAGGCCTGACCATGGTGTCCTTAGGCGCTGTCCTGGATCTCAATAACGGTTGAGTTGTACCTCGGCCTAGGGAATGACGGGGTGAGTGAATTGGGCTGTGATCACGTAGTGGTCTGAAGTGTGTGATGTGTCATGATGCGGAGGTGCATCAGTTGCATAGTCTCATCATATTGTTTGCATTTAATATTGTTATGTTGTTTAAGTATATTCTACTCAACCTCGTGTTGACCGTGTATTCGTGAACACCTATGATGAACCAACTTTGGGGAGAATATTGATTGACAGGACTTCAGTAGGCTAAGCTGGGAGCTGGACAACATGAGACAACAGGAAGACTTAGAATTATAGACCACATTAGTTTAATGACTCAGTTTTACTTTCCGCTGCGATGTATTTTAATAATTTAAGTACTTTGAGTATTGTTTGTAATAAAAGGCCTCAACGCTAAAGTTTTAATAAAAAGGACCGTTGTTTCGTTATCTTTGTTATTCGCTACCTCAGGAAACCGAGATGGTAACAACCTTATTTATTTGGGAATGTCTTGCTAAAGGCTCCTACATAGATGGGGTTGTTACAAAGTGGTATCAGAGCGAACGTTCCTCAAGCCTAAATAAATGGACCCAATGAATTTTGGATGTGTCTAACAAAATGAACCCGGGTTAGAAACTGTTATGAGCCCTCTTAGGATTGGAATAATTTAGGGGCCCCCTCAAACCAAACTTCCGGTCCTTCCAGTTTAGAACCCGTTACCTTGAGAGATTGAACGAGTGGGGTAGTTAGAAATATTTTGTGTCTTAAGGGTTAATTGTTTGCCTTGAGATATAAATTTCTAACTTTATTGCAGGACGCGGATTAAGGTAAGTAGTATGTGCCGATGTTGGGCTTAAATCCGCGTGAAAATATGAAATGGTGTATAATTTTTGCCTATTTGATGGATTGTGCGTATATTATAATTTAAGATGAATACCAATATGGAATTTCTTTGCTATCTGAGATATAACAATTAAATGAATGCATGTTTTATGCATGAATGATTATATGTGATATATGAAGTAGAAATATCATGTCTAGTGATATGTGGAATGTGTTGCCCTGAGCCATGCATAGATAGTATATTTAATTGTCGATGGTTATGGTGAAAGCTAAGGGGACAACACGGTTTTGGTTGGACCGTGGGGTAGAAGAGCGAATTTACGGTGGTTGGTCGGTCATTAGGCCAGTTGATCAACCCCATGTTGCTTTGGTTGTAGGAAATAACTATATATTTTTTTTCACCTAATGCCTAAATTCTTGAGAGGAAGCTTATGTGTATTTGTTTATTTTATATCAGAACCATGCCTCCTAAAAGAGCTACACCTGCACCCACTACCATGTCACAAGAAGAGATTGATCGRCTRGTYGCTATGAAYGAGGCYTTGACTRYTSCAYTGAAGTCAAAGGGAGACAATCAGGATTCAACCAAGATGAGTGCGACCATTGCAAGGCACAATCCAAATAAGTACGACGGATTGGGAGAGCCATCCTTACTCAGAGATTGGCACAGGGAGTTCGACAATCTGTTTGAATTGATTAAGTGTCCTGCGGAGATGCAAGTTGATCAGGCTGCTTACTATTTGAGAGGTAAGGCTGGACTTTGGTGGAATCGTAACAAGGAGGATATCAGAGAGACTAGTCTTGGGAATAGTAACCCTTATGTGAAGTGGTCGGCATTCAAGAAGCTGATGGAGTTGTTTTCATTCCTGAGCACATCAAAAGCAAGATGAGAGCAGAGTTTGACTCTTTCAAAATGACTGGGGATATGACTGTGGAGACTTACTATAATAGATCCATGGAACTCTCTGAGTATGTAGCTTACTTGAACTTCGTGAGGAGATCTTATCATTAAGGTTTGAGAAGGGATTGACGATGGATATTAAAAAGAGGCTGACGGCTGGTCAACCAGAAAGTATGGATGATATCTATCAACGAGCCGAGCATGCAGAGAGAATTGTGGACATGTTTAAGGAGGAAAGGAAGGAGAAAGGGGAGAAAATGAATAGTGATGCCACAAGAGAAGGAGGAAGTAAGAAGCAGAATGCTAATTAGTATCGTAACTTTTTCTCTAATAATGCGTCGACAGGGTCATTTGGCCGCGGTAATGGAGGTCGAATGGTGTCAGGAGGAGCTGGAGGGACTACGTGTTTTAAATGTGGGAAGTTTGGACATAAGAAGGCGGATTGCCGCACTAATATACCTAATCAAGGTGGTGGTTATCGCACTCCTACTTCGGGCTATGTGAATAACCATAGATTTGGTGGCTGGAATAACCAAGGGAACTTCAACAACAATGCTACACCAAATCGCTTCAATGGTAATCAAGGCAATGAGAGCAATAACGTTCAGAAGATAATGAATAGTGGAGGACAGTAGACATGGACAACTGGAAGTAGTCAGGGAGGAGCTAAGAACGCTAGAAAGCTATTCATAATGGGGAAAGAAGTTGCAGAGGAGGATGCTCACGTTGTCACGGGTATATTTCCTGTTAACTCTTTGCCTACCTATKTTTTGTTTGATTYGGGGGCTACCCATTCATTTATTGCTAGTGAACATGCTAGGACCTTAGGGTTAGAAGAATTTGATGTGATTAAAGATGTAGTTTATATACCTTTGGGAGACTCAATACCTTGTAGTCGAGTCTATAAGAATGTTTCTGTTAAGATTGGGGAGGTTGTGTTTCTTACCGATTTGATTGAATTTCCTTTGGGAGGTTTTGAGGTAATCTTAGGGATGGATTGGTTGGGGAGATACAAAGCCTTTATTGATTGTCATCAAAAGAAAGTCACTTTGAAAGGACCTAAGGGAGTAAGAGTATCTTATAAGGGATTTGTGGTCAAACCAAAGATGAAGCTTATATCGACAGTTACCTTGAAAACATGCTTAAGGAAGGGAGGACAGTTAATTCTGTGTCGTGTAAGGGATATGAGGAGTGAAATGTTGGATGTTGGGGATATCGAAGTAGTAAGAGATTTTCAGGATGTGTTTCCAGAGGAGATACCTGGATTACCACCTCAAAGGGACATTGACTTTGGAATCGACTTAAAAACTGGAACTGGACCTATTTCTAAGGCACCCTATAGAATGACACCTAAGGAGATGGAAGAGCTTAAAACGCAGTTGAATGAGTTATTAGAAAAGGGCTATGTGAGGCCAAGTGTGTCAMCKTGGGGAGCACCCGTGTTGTTCGTGAAGAAGAAGGATGGGAGCATGAGGCYKTGTATTGACTACAGGGATCTGAATAATGTGACTATAAAGAATMRGTACCCTTTGCCTCGGATTTATGATTTATTTGACCAGTTAAGTGGGGCTGGAGTATTTTCTAAAATTGATTTGAGATCGGGATATCACCATTCGAGGATTAAGGATGAGGATATTCCAAAGACTGCATTTAGGACTAGATACGAACACTATGAATTTGTGGTTATGCCATTCGGACTAACTAATGTACCAGCAGTCTTCATGGATTTAATGAAACGTGTGTTTAGTCCCTATTTGGATCAGTTCGTAGTTGTCTTTATTGACGATATCTTGGTTTATTCTAAGGATAGGGAGGAGCACGAGAAGCATGTAAGGACTATATTGCAGACCTTGAGGGAGAATAATTTGTATGCTAAGTTGAGTAAGTGTGAGATTTGGTTAGAGAAAGTTGCTTTTCTGGGGCATGTTATATCAAAGGAAGATGTGTCGGTAGACCCAAGTAAGATTGAAGCTGTTTCTAAGTGGGAAAGACCGAAGAATGTAGGCGATATTCGAAGTTTTCTAGGAATAGTTGGCTATTATAGGAGGTTTGTAAAGGACTTTTCAAAGTTAGCTAAGCCTTTGACTAGTTTGATGAGGAAGGAGTATAAGTTCAAATGGGATGAGAGTTGTGGAAGACATTTCTAACCTTAAAGGAACGCCTGACTACAACTCCTATTTTGACCTTACATGAAGGGAGGGAGAATTTTGAGGTGTATACGGATGCCTCGAAAAATGGATTGGGATGTGTGTTGATGCAGAATGGTAAAGTGATCGCTTATGCTTCAAGATAGCTGAAGCCATATGAGGAGAATTACCCAACACATGATCTGGAATTGGGGCTACTTTTAAAGTGTTTTCTGACCACAAGAGCTTGAAGTATATTTATACCCAGAAGGAATTAAATATGAGACAAAGAAGATGGATTGAATTGATTGGAGATTATGATATGGAAATCGTGTATCACAAAGGGAAGGCTAACGTCGTGGCAGATGCATTAAGTAGAAAGTCAGTTCATGCACTATGTACTGCCATGTCAAGGATAAGATTGCAAGAGGAAGTAGAAATAATGGGAATTTGTATGATTCGGAAAGGTGAGTCGATAGGAGACTTGACAGTAGAAGTAGAGTTGTATGCTGAGATCAAGGAAAAGCATAAAAAGGATGAGAAGCTCAAGAAGTGGCGCGCAACGGTGGAGAGTGTCATGGGGACAGATGAAAACTCTAAGTTTGAGATTCACGAAGATGGAAGTCTTAGGTTTGCAGGAAGTTGGTGTGTACCAAGTGATGAAGAGTTAAAAAGGAAGATTTTAACTGAAACTCATTCTACTCCATATTCTGTTCATCTTGGAGGAGATAAGCTATACAAGGATTTAAAGAAAATTTTCTGGTGGCCTAATATAAAGAAGGAAGTGGCTGAGTTTGTTGCTAGATGCTTAGTCTGTCAAAGAGTGAAGGGGGAACATAAGAGACCTCAGGGTAAGATTCAATCGTTAGACGTACCTGAATGGAAATAGGAGAGTATTTCAATGGACTT
>VHZZ01010293.1:7255-51784 GCA_009801015.1 Silene noctiflora | reverse complement strand
TTTAATAGAGTTTCCGCTGCGTTATGTCGAGTCTTGCAATAGATGTTGAGACTTGTATTTCAGTTAATTGGTTAGACAGTTTTGTTATGGAGTTTGGAGACAATGTAACCGTTTAAATACTTAATTTTATATGTTTCGTTATTGTCTTTTGATTATCATTGTCTCGGAAAACCGAGATGGTAGCACCTTCGTACTCTAGGTGGCCTTGGTAAGGCACTTTGGAGTGTGGGGTTGTTACAATTTTGCTATCCAATCCACGAGTAAATTTGTGATTGCCTCAAATTGTATCAATGTCGTTAATGCTATTTTTATAAATGACTCACCTTGTGACCCCTTTATTAATATTATTATTGAGTGTAGGGATCATCTTCGAGCCCCACCCGACATGATGAAGCATGTTTTTTAGAAGAGATCGGCTAGTAAAGTTGCGGATGCGCTTGCCAAATTCTATGAAGGATGAAAGTCAATGCAATGGATGTTTTATTTGGGCTCGTGCAAATCAACCCGGCCCGAAAAGGTTGATCCGAGACTCGAAATTGACCTGAACTATCACACACCCGAATGAATTCAGAAATCCGAATTGATCCGACCCGACCCGAAAATGACCCAAGCTTTCATGTACCCGTAGCAGACCCAACTCGAAATCACCCGATCCGAAACCACCCAACCCGAAAATGACTTGATAAAACATAACTTTAATTGACCTCAAAAGACTTGAAATGTTTTTTTTTCTTAGTCATTGACCCGAAAAATGACCTGACCCGAAATAATCCGACCTGCTTGACCCGTAACAGACTCGACCAAGAAATCCGAACCCGACCCGTAAACCAAAACGACCTGATTCGAATCGAACTAACCGAAAATTTGAGAAATCCGAAATGACCCGATCCGAACTCCGGCCGACTGACATGTTTACCTAGCCTACTTCAAATGATGTTGCGCCATCGATTAAAGTATATTCATAAGATACGCTATGATACACCATGTTTATTGATATGACAAACAAGAACAAAAGAAATATACAACAAAAAAATAAATAAATGAATTCTTTTTTAAAAACAAATACATCATTGTCCAATCCTCTACAATACTTTATTTTCTAAGAGAAATAAATGGTCTACTTTGTCTAATAATTTATTTATTTTGTGATATACTGGTGGATTATAAAATAAAAATACTTTAAATTATTGTTGATCTTCTCAAAATATTTCAAAATTCAATCTAACTAATAATAAACAAAGAAATATGGTGACAATTGTAACGTTTTTATGTGGTGACTGATAAGGGTTGGGTGGGTCATTGATAGTAGACTAAAGGGGGAATAACATGTTAAAGAGGTAGAAGGTGATATGTGTAATATGAGAAGAGGTTGAGGACAGTTGTAAACTCTATTGTGAGTTAAATTGAAGCTTGAAATAATTTGAGAAGATCACCTGCAGTTTTGTGTATTCTTGTTAAATAATCTGATACTATTTCACTATGTTATAAACCACCCGAATACCCGATTTAGTATGACTTCGAGCTGGTATGGTTATTATGACATTTCTTCCTTATGAGTTTCAGCACTGTTGCATTATGTAGGGTTTAATTTGAACTCTATACGTCTCATTAAGCTAAAAAGACTTTTTACCCGTTGATTTATGTGCTCATAGCCATGGATCTGACAAACGGGTTAATCGACTTTGATTCGTTAAGGGTCAGTTTGGGTTTGGTATTGTTCGGGTTTGCAAGACTTCGAGTGGGGTCGAGTTCGAGTAATTTTCGGGTGGTTTTTTAAATTATTAGGGGATGACGTCAGTTTAGATAAAAAAAATTCGGGTCGAGTTGAATAGGATCGGGTCAACTTAAATTTAGGGTCAGCTTGGATCTTCAATTCAGATTCGGTTTGATTATTTGAATCGACGGATAGTTTTGCTAGGTCTACTCATAGATTTCTACTCTTTGTTTAGCATTGGCCATTGGCCTTCTAACTCATATGAAAATAATAAATAAATAATCAGTCCAAGTAACTTAGTATTATTGAGAGCAATAGGTCCCACTTGTCAAGTATCACCCACATGGTAGGATAAGAAAAAAAATAGAATGTATAGAGAATCACAAATGACTTGTCTTTATCTCCCCATGTGGGTTTTATTTGACCCGTCACAAGCTTGCGACGGATATTGACCGTTACAAATGAGAATTTGTGTATTGACAAATACTCCGTATTTATCTTCCTAATATTGTGGTCGTGGATAACGACAACCTATTACGAGATTACGACTTAACTTGTATGTGAACAGCATCAAGCATACATGTGCCTACTGCCTAGTATTGTCAACTAAGTAAGTACCTACTTCAAGTTAACCAACAATGTATGCCAAATGATTTACCGTTGACATTTTTATGCTTTTCATTATTATTTACACACGTTATTCCAAGACGTGATTATCTAATTTTATGTGTTGCACCACTACATCGTACTCGTACAATAATGCACTATTTTTAAATTCATTTTCATATTGACCAACTTGACAAATAAATATTGCTTGAACATTATAAAACTTAATAAATGAATATGCAATGGTTATTCGTCCGCCTAATATGTGAAGCATTTTATGGACCGGTTGTTCGATTGTTTCCTTAACATTAAATGTACATGCATTTCGAGCTGTATAATAGTGATGAATATAATGTAAATAATGTATGGTACGACTCAAATATTACTACTTTTTCGGGTTAAAACAATTAAGCCAGCGTTGTCCAAAATTGCACCGGGTCAACGCACTGCTTTGGGATATAGGGTAAGATGATCCTCTGTTGCCTTGAACTTTGCCTGCACATGCAACACACAGGGAATCGGGGGTGTCGCAAGGGGGGCCTCTTTGATGCCTAAGTCAGTACGTTATCCTCATATGTATAGCCGAGACGTTCGCGTGAGGGTTGGTCCGATCTCTCTCTTAGATGCTTTAGATAGTCTTACTTCTAGAGAGAGAATGAAGTATTTGTTATGATTGATTGTTGACTGATTTCTTTCTCCTTCTTCCCTAACAAAGATCTTTTGTCTCTATGTAAGTTCCTTCCCTTTTAAGGAATTCATGGGAAATTATTTGTGTGGGTTAACACGGCCATGACATTTAAGGCGAGTATGTGGGAGCCTTGTCGATTCAAATAATGTTGCGCCATGTGGCGGCTTGCGGCGGTCTACCTACTCCTTGTACTTTCCTATAAATGCCTTGGATAAGTGAGTTCATGGGTTGATATATTTGGAGATTTGTTTCCGCGTTTCACTTGGGAGGTTTGTTGGAAGCTTTGGGCGTGGAGTCCTCCTAATGTCGTTGTCGAGAAGGAGTACTGTGCCCGAGAGTAGGCGGCCGGCCGGATCGGAGGAGTCGGTCACGTCTCTAGTTTATGCGCTTGTGGTTGAACCTGAGGAAGTTCAAGCGTGAACCCTGAGTGGGAAATAGTTTTGGATGTTCTTCCCTGTGTTCGGAGTCGGCAAGGGGATTCTCGTAACCGGAAAAGGAAGGCGTTTTGAAATCTCCTCTTTAGGGATCGAATGTCGGCTTCTGTGAAGGCCGAGGCTATGCGGACCATATCTGAGATGGCCAAGGACGAAGACTTCAATATGTCGGAGGCGAGGTTTGTCGAGGTTGAACACTCCCTCTCCAAGGTAACTGAGGCGCCGTCCTGGGGGAGGCCCTAGTGTAGGACTTTTTATCTTTGTATGTACTAGACAGCTTCCTGTGTTAGAGGAGAGAATGACTTCTCTTGTATTCTTTTTATTTTCATCCACTTTAATGTGAGACACAAATGTAATTTTTGTTCTTTTTCTGTCACGTGTTATATGCTTATAAAAGGAATTGTTACAATTCCCTGGGAGACACTCTTTTTAGGGCGTGCTGAAGTGCATATTTTTTCTCTGAATCCATTGATGTTGACAGCTGTCGGTATGTAGTGATGTTGTTGTTACTCAATCCATTGGTGGTTCATGTTCGTGCTAGTCGGGCAGTTCTTCACCGTCTACGGTTGGCATGCTAAGCCGAACTCCATCTCCTCCCGAATTGTCTCATGCGGCTGTTGCGGAGCTAAGGCGTTGTTGCCTAGTCTCAGTTCGATGGGAAGGATCTTCGAGAGGGAGGTGCGTCAACTACCGTCTATATTTCGCCGCCTGAGGGACTATTTACCCCTGGCGCATCCGACGGTGGTCTCCATCGTGTCGAGTTGGGTTCAACCCTCTAGGCCGATCCTTATCTTCCGCATCCCCCCGGATCTGGTAGATAAGCTCGGACCCAGCCTTTGGGAGGTTTCCTTCACATATTCTACAAGGATACCGAGAAACCGAAGCAACGGAGAACAGTCTTAATATCATTGTCATGGATAACGAGAACCAATTACGAGATTACAACTTAACTAGTATGTGAACAGCACCGAGCATATATACATGTGCTAACTACCTAGTATCGTCAACTAAGTAAGTCCCTACTTCAAGTTAACAAATAATGTTTGCGAATTGACTTACCGTTGACAATTTTGTGCTTTTCTTTATTATTTACACACATTATTCCAAGACGTGATTATCTAATTTTGTGTGTTGCATCACTACATCGTACTCGTACAATAATACACTATTTTGAAATTCATTTTGATATTGACCAACTTGACAAGTGAATATTGCTTGAACATTAGAGAATTTAATAAATGAATATTCATTGGTTCTTCGTCCCCCTAATCTGTGAAGTATTTTATAGATAGGTTGTTCGGTTGTTTTCTTAACATTACATTTACATGTATTTCGAGCTGTATAATAGCGCTGAATATAATGTAAATGTATGGTAAGACTCAAGTATTACTACGAAAATGCGTTAAATTGTGAGCGTAATTAATTAACGATCTTAAAACATAAATTATCGCAGAGTTAGAATTAATGAACGTTTAGGGAATTTTGCGACGATTATATGATTTAGTCGCAAATTTTTTCATGACGAATTTCCGTTTGTGCGACTTATCATGGTCACAAAATAAACAACCAACTTGTTCGTCACAAAATTCAAAGACAAACTATGATTACTACTAAAGTCACGGTATAAACAATAATTTGTGTTTCGTCGGAAACGACGAAAAATAGTGTACGTAGACAAAATGAGAAGCAAATTGTAGCCCAACAAGGTAACGTGTGTTCATGTGGTCCTCAAAAGTCACAAAAGAAACAGCCCATTTAAGTACGCGATTGCCATCAACAGGCCTGAAACCCGAAATGAAATGTTGGCACCTTCTTACCCGACCCTACATTTGTGTTGTACATGCTATTAGATGTGCATATACAACTCCACTTTTTTTCCAATTTCGCCTTTTATAAGCATTTCTTGTAAATTTTCAAGTAAAATGTTTTCATTTGTATGCCACTGGTAAAAATAAACATTACATTTGGGTGTATAACATGTTATTTGGCTGCCAAAAAAAAAACAAAAAAGTGAACGATCACAATTCCACGAGGTCGAGGCTGTACGTTCGTACAACTCCATAAAGCTCCACTCTTTCTCAGATTTCCAGATTCCTTAACCAGACAGAATTCCTTACCTTGATTGCTAGTGCAACTGTTGGGATATTTGAATTTTCTACATTTTTCATTTTGGAAGGTCCAAGTCAATACAGTGCATTTACGTTTGATATGAATAATGAATTAAAACCACCCCCATGCGAATGTAATACAGTAACACCCTATCATCTGTGGTACAAGCCAAAAGTATTGAGTTCAAGTTGGTGAAGTTACATGCTAGCATATAAACCTTAATATTCGGGACAGTCCAGAGAGAGGAAACATGAATATTTCTGATCAACTTCAGAGCAATGCATCAATCCGAGCTCTATGTTTTGACTATGAAAATCATAGAAGGGCTACGAAAAAATATAAGAAAAGATAAGAGTAACCGCAATGGTCTATGTCAAGGCTGAAACGGTCACAAATTAAAAGACGACAGTGTCTAGCATGGTTCCCAGGGTCTGAACAATGTTAGATGACATCAAGTTGGAGACATGTTCTTCAAGATGCTTCTTAGCATCTTGCCTTCCCACATTTGCAATTGCTAGCTTTTCTGGGGACAGTTCATCCTCTTCCTGAACCGCCTTGTTATACTTTATGGCCAAGTTTCGCATTTCCTGCAATTAAAAGGAGTTGTAAGTGCTTGCGTCACAAGGGGAGAACCTATACAGCAAGAATTGTGAAGTGCATCTCCTTTGGGAATGCCAGATGAACAACGCCTAAGTATAGTAACAATCAAACAATTACCTACTTGACCACTGCTAACTTGCAACCTATCTCTTTTTTTAGAGAGATTAATCTCACTTTGACCCAATGGAAGTATCGGCATAGATGTGTGTCCAAGTGTTGGACACACATCCATATTCAAAAACCGGGTTGCTTTTACACTTAAAAATTCCAAACACGAACCTGAACCGCTTTTACATTTAAAAATTCCGGTTCAGGTACCTGAACTGGAAGAAAACCCAAATTTTCGGGTTCCATTAATCAGGGTTCGGTCTGATTTCAGTTTAAAAAACAGATCGAGGTTTTTTGGCCACCCCTATGTCCGGTGTGTGTGTGTGTGTTTGTGTGTTGAACACGGGTATGCAAAGTATTATGAAGGGTTAGAAGTAACATAGCCTAGAGAAGCTCTAATTAGTCATCCATTCAGTTGATTGGCTGGACAAAGTGTGAAGAATGAGTAACATCATTAGGAAAGACAAATTCTGATGGCTTTGCTAAGGCCTAAGGTAGTAAACACATGGGACAATTTTTAACTGCATCATGCACTGATTTCAACCGACCTGAACAGTCTGCTCATTGGTTTGTGAATGAACATCAAATCTCTGAAGTGTTAGTCCATCAGTCCATTTCTTTTTGTTCAGGTTCAGTAACATCTTCTCCTCAAGTTCATTCTTCCTGTAGTTGATGGCTATGGAGTAGTAGTGTCTGTTCAATCCGTGGATCAACGCCTGATAAGAGATATCATTAGAAAAGAAGCAAGAAATTACAACTCCTCTGAAAAGACAACTACCATTCAGGTGTCACTCACCTGAATCGATGGTTTGTTGAGGTGCCCAAGGTTAGATGTTGTCTGACGAGGCTCCTGACCAAGCATCATGGTTTGAGGATTGATCAGACGGAAGGCATCAATAACTACCTTGCCTTTGACACTTTGTATTGGATCTACCACCACAGCTACAGCTCTTTGGTTTAAAGCTTCAAAACTCTGCAACAATTTGAAGAATTTGGAATATAGTATGAGCTTCATAATTGCACATTCATAATACAAGTTGAATCGATAGTCTTTAAAAATTTTGTTGGTCAGCTTTGAGAAGGGGTAATTCATTTGAACGTTGATTTTACGGCTGTGATGGTGTTAAAAGGTTCGACATTCTCATCCATATTCTATTCATTGTTTCATTCAACACAATCACAACAAAAAAACAATGATCTAGATTAAACTCCTTCAAGTTGCTTCTGTACTCATATATCGATACTAGTGAGTCTTGTGACATCAACCAAGAGCACACTTCACATATGTCATCTAGCATTTTTTTATCTAACTTTACCTATAACAGAAATGATAAATCAAAACAACTAACAGTCAATGCACACACAACAAAATTTCTGATGTACGGCGGGCTTGCCCATAACTTTCCCTGATACGTACGTTTTCAAACCAAAAGTGATCAATCTATTTGTGCGGGAAGTAGTATCTTCAATGGTTTAGCACTAGTGATATTTTTTACAGGAAATATTCATTCCGAGCAATCAATTGCTCAGAAAGCCCAGCGACAAAATGAAGAGAACTTCCTCATCAAAGCCAAACAGATTTCAAAGAGAAATATAAGTGTGATAAAAGGGCCCTGGTCAAATTAAACTAACCAATAAGAAAAGTTAAAGGAACAAGTACAAAAGGAGCCACAAAGTCGTTTACCAATCGAACACGCAAAATCAGCAGAAAACTAACAATACAATAGACAACACAAAAGCAAAAACTTTTAACTAAAGGTGAGAGATAAATCACCTGTTGAGTATTAATGTCAACTCCAGAGAGCCAGCAACCAAAACCAGGATGAGAGTGATACCATCCCACGACCATCTCAGGCCTGTAGAAACAAGTAACCCTACTCAGAAAAGAAGTAATAGAATAGAAAGAAGTAACACCCGCCGACAATACAACCTAAGTAGAGAGCTTGTAGGTGTCAAATTGTCAACAGCAAAAACAAAAGATATATTTCCAAGATTAATCAAATCATGCTCAATTGCTATGCAGGAAAGAGTACCCATAGGAGTAAGGAAATTTAGGGGGAGTATGGATTGGGCACTCAGATGGTCTCCACAAATGTTCTTCAGTACCAATGAGGTATTAACGTAGTGGTAGAGACCAAGTACCTGAGTACGATAGGTTGTAGGTTTGAAACCACCACCCCCTTATATTATACTAGCCTTGTGTGTCACATAGTGTGTTTTGGGCGCAACCTCTGAACACAAATGGGTTTGAAGTACGCCTAAATCTTACTCCACTCCGACACGTCGCTCTAAGTTGTGTGCTGCATGTTACCACACTTCGACATAACACTTCATTTTAGGCCACAAAAGGTGAGATTTTTTTCATAGTAACAGTTGAGTTCGACTCTCAAACGCGTGAACACCTGACACTAGCATCTAAAAAAGGTTGACAATCTTGACACAGCCTATTCATCTTTAAAATCAAAATGTGATGTTTTCCTGAAAACTATATACAAATGCGACCTTTAATCCTCAAAAGTTCTGTATTTGGCATTCTTCTACACTACATAACCTCTCAAACACATACTGGTGTTAAAAAAAAAAAAAAGAAAAAAAATATGCCGTAAGCGCTTGGGCTAGATCCTGGAGAAACCTTGTAGAGCAACACTAAAATTGCCGTAAGCGCTTGGGCTAGATCCTTAATTAATGATAATAAAACTCTTCCTTAGAGAATCTATGATTTATGATTGAAGCCAGAAGAGAGAAAGGCCTATCTCAAATAGGTTGAAGCAATATAAAATAAAAAAAAAAATTTCCACGAACAACTCATAAGGGGAGCTTTCCTCCGCGGCTAGGCAAATGCTGGTAGATAAAAAAGTGGGCGTAGCTAGGGACGCGGCAGTAGAAAGAATCTCAGTCTCGGGTCCTGTTTCCCRGGATCTATCTGAGTGTTGCTCAGATTCTTTTGTTTTAATTGAAATATTTCTTCCGGAAAGTCTTGTTCTTTATACTCTAGCTATAAGCTATTTTTAGAACAATAAAATAGWAAGGGGCGTAATTGAACCGATCCATTTCAGTATGATCTAGCTTAGCTAGGAATAATAGGCACGGGCTAGAGGTCCTATTTACAGCTCAAGAAGCATAGAGAGTTATACCATTATTGGAATCCACTAAAGAAGCTGACTGACCTTCCTACAGAAGAAGCGGATGCAATCGAAGAGGGAAAAGAGAATGATCCGGAAGCAGCTTTAGCTGATCGTGGAGGGAAAGAGAAAGTCAATGAATTCGGGGAAAACTCGTAAGCATAAAATTTCCCCGGAGACCCTCGTTATACCGAAAAAATCTTTTGCATTACACATCTTAAACTTCCCCATCTTATGTTCCAGATATTGCTTTCCATCTGAATACAACAAAAACCCACAGAATTGAAAATTCCCTACTCCCTAAGACGGAGAAAATCACCTAAACATAGTTGTTTGTCCGAAAACAATTAGAGGATCGACTAACATGAATCGTTATCACGGTAAAATGAAATACCTTCCAGTTTGTTTAAGCATATCCAACATATTAGTCTGAAAAACATGATCAACAGCTTCAACACTAAAATGAAATACCTTCCAGTTTGTTAATGGATTGGGAAAGAAGATGGTCTCCACAAGTGTTCTTCAGTACAAATGAGGAATTGACATAGAGACTAAGTACCTTAGTACAATAGGTTATAGGTTTGAATCCACCTTCCCCTTACAGGCTTACAACAACAACACCACAAGACCGAACACTTTCCATCTCAATACATTAAGAAACTAAACCACTCAGATACCCTAACTAAAAAAAAACTTCACAGTTTCTAATATTTTGCATCCTACCCACCACACACAACAACAAAATCTCACACAAATGAAAAATATTAGAACGTATTATAAAACTCTTTGACCGCCGAATTTGGAGCATACTACTTTCACCGAAAGCACGGGGATCAATAAACAGTGGATATTTCAAATTAACAGTCGAAATATGGCGAAAGAAGAAGTTTATGTCTATGTTTGATAGGGCTTCTTTCTAAAATAACTAGGATCAACTAACACACATCAGCAGCGTAAAATGAACTACCACCCAGTTTGCTGAAACAACATATTGAAAACTCCTCAAACACAGGTTCGTCTTGAAAACTTTCAAGGTTAACACTAAAATCACCATAAAACTAAGCATTGAAATTTCCCTTTGGCTCTCTTTATACAATTTTTTTTTTTTTACATTTTACATCTCAAATTTTCCAACCATTTGGTCCAAACCTACCTTCATATCTAAGAAGTCCTCCAAAACAACCCAAAGAACTAATATCTTTGTAACCTAGGCTACACTTCATCACAAGGTTGGACATAAGAAAATCTGGCTATCCATTCGTAAAAGTAAAAAATTCATAAAATGCCAACACTTCTAGGTTCTAACCTACAAGGAGATCTATAAAGTAAAAAAATCACAAAACATCAACTTTTCTAACGAACACCACCATTCACAAGTACACCATCAAAATTGCACGACGACGTCGATGACAACCACAAAAATTCAAAATTTCTAATCTTTACCATCCAACATACCACTTACACCAACAAAAACTCACATAACTGGATATTCCCTACTCCCTATGATTCAAAAAAAACGAACTTAAAACATAGTTATTTGTCCCAAAATAACTAGGATCGACTAACACAAATCACAATTTCTAATATTTCTCATCCTACCCACCACTCACAACAAAAAAATCTCACAAGTGACAAATCCACACTCCATAAGACACAAAAAACATTCTATTTAGAACACCACCATATTACCAACATTCACAACTACACCATCAAAATAGCAAGACAGAAAATTTAACAACAACAAAATCCCAAATTGAATACTTCCCATCCCAATATCGCAAGAAGCTAAATCACCCAGAAACCCAAATAAGAAACCAAAATTCACAATTTCCAATGTTTCCATCCAATCCTCAGTCCACCACTCACAACGCAAACTCATACAACTGAAAAATCCCAACAGCACAGACTCACAAATTAACCTAAACATAGTTATTTGACAAGGCAATTTAGGAGGAATCAATGAAAGGACAACAATTCAAATCCTGGATCTTCGATTGAGAGTTGAGACAGATTAAAAATTTCTCACTATTTCTCAGATTCATGGACCCAATTCAATTCAGTGGGATCTTTCATTGACATTTTTTTTCCACGAAGAACCTTATACAAAACTCCTTGACCTCAAATTTGCAGTACACTACTTTCACGCAATTCAGTTCACATGGTTCAAGTGTTCAACAAACAGTCGATATCTAACAATCAAAATATGGTCGAAAGAAAGTCTCTATTTGATAGGGCTTATTTCCAAAATAACTAGGACCGACTAACACGAATTACAATTTCTAATATTTCCCATCCTATCACCACTCAGAACAACAAAAACTCTCAATTTTGACAAATCCCACTCCTGGAACACTGACCAAAAACACAATAGTCAGTCCGAAAAGAACTAGGATTGACCAACACGAATCAGCATCATCATCGTAAAAAAGAAATACCTTCCAGTTTGCTTAAGCATATCCAACATATTAGTCTGAAAAACATGATCAACAGCTTCAACACTAACACCAGTACCACTTTGCGGCATAGCAAAAACATCAACAACTCTAACAGTATACTCATCAACAAACTCTCCTAACATTAACCCCATCACTTCCATCGGAACTCCAGCTCTTCCTGTTTCATTCCAAAATTAGGGTTTTGTTAATTAACACAAATCAAAGTTAGGGTTTGCTGAATAAACAGAAATTAGGTGAAAAATAGGGTTTGTTAAAAAAAGCGAACCGTGTTTAAGCATCTTGAGGAGGGCGGTAGCGGAGATGTAGATTTGTTCGGAAGTGTCGAGAGTTGGTGAATCGACGGGTGGGTGGGCCAGACCACCTCCGGCGCCGGCGAACATCCGAGTTAATCTGTCCATTTTTCTTCGTCTACTACTTTATCTCTCTTGTTGGTGGTGGTTGATCTACTTCTACTTTCTCTCTCTAAAAAGTGTTTAGTTTTGGGGTTGGTTTGTGTTATTCAAAGCCTGGCTTTTAATGTTTTGTACTATTGAGTTCGAGTCCTTTAACCTTGGTTTTTATGTTTCCTTTAAGAGATTTCTTTTTTTTTTAATAATCCTGTTTTTTATATCAAAGACAATTTACGGACTAATGTCAGTCGTTTCAGTGGTTAGTTACGATGGATAATGCTCAGTGGTTATATTTTATTTTGATAACCTAATCTTTTATATTGATAACTTACTTGTTTAAATATGTCAGTATTACTAATAAGATATCGAGTTGTTAAAATAAAACTAAAATACAAATAATGTGATGATATATAATGGTCATATAGAGAGTTGCTGGACAACAAATATATATTTTTTTAATATAAATATAAAATGGTAATAATACATTATTGGTACAAAAAAGTAAACTAGGGTTGGATAACTAAAACTATGATGGAATGGTTGAATAATGATCTTTGATGACTTTTGTTTACTTTTCCTCATCAATTGTGTTTCAAGAGAATACCTACAAAAAAACAAAGACATGATATATTATCGCGATTGTCGAGTGTATCCACAGGTACTTTATTGTCAAGTGTATCGATAAGTACTTTATATTATCAAAAATTCAGAATGGTAGAAACTCCAAAAAGTGCAAAAAGTGCACTTTCGTTGTTATTGTTACTCATTGTTATGCAAAATAGTAACAATGAATGAATTTATGAAGTTGCGATGACCAAAAAAGGTGATAACAAATGGACTCTATTAATGATGATACAATTATAAGTTGCAAAACTGTTACTACAAAACAATTATTTACACGGACAAT
Organism: Silene noctiflora; assembly: GCA_009801015.1. Lineage (NCBI taxonomy): Eukaryota > Viridiplantae > Streptophyta > Magnoliopsida > Caryophyllales > Caryophyllaceae > Silene > Silene noctiflora. Next base: position 38,651 of record VHZZ01010293.1, on the reverse strand, counting down.
TACCACGACCAATGTGGAAGAGGATCCAGTAATCACTATCCTTACATCTCAAATCATGCTATATAGCGGTAATTGCCTGAGAATCAAACACCGATTAAAACCTAAAATGACACTCAAGATCTATCAAGCGTTCGATTCTTTATCTTAATTCTTAGTTTGGTTCCTGAACCGCCTTCAGTGGCTTTAGGTTTGTTCTCCGCTCTTTTTAACACTAACCGTGGTCCATTCTCGTTATTAGGCGTCATGCCTACATTGGCTTCTTTGTTTCTGAGCCCATCCCCTCCCATTCGCAATGTTGAATCCAATGGCATCCCTCGATCTGGAGGTCTCGGCCTGACATCAGCCATCATCCTTGAAGGTTCCTCTCTCTTGCCTGGAGGCCGGCTCATCTTCATCTCGTCATCAGCCCTCTTTTTCCCATCATCGGTTAGTCTCAGTGGTGCTTCCCCCAGAACAGCGTGTCTTTCCTCGTTCAAAGATTTCGCCATTTCTTTCTTCTTTTGCTTCTTCTCTTTCTTCAAACGCTTCCTCTCCAAGTACTCGGGATCATCTCTCTTTCGTTTTTTATCCTTCTTGTCTTTCCGTTTCCCACTCATTTCTGGGTTTGCCGTGCTCAATGAACCCCTATCAACATCCTCTCCCACTACTGAAGCCGCATGAAGCAAGTCCGGTTTTTGCACCTCAATCCCTTCTCTACCAAAATTAAGTGATGAATGATCACCAGTTGGGTGAATGTTGCTAGAATCAGCAGTGCACTGGAGGTCTCTTCCAACCTCATCGCCTCCTCTTGCCACCTTGGCACTCCCGATACTGGCTGTCATGTGAGACCCACGACCCTGGCATGAGTTTACTTCTTCAGTGACATGGTTGCTTACACAAACAGCCTCAGTAAAATTTCTATCAGGTGCATCAACAGAAACCGAGCTGCTTGCAGCAGGATTGACTTGCTTATAACCAACTTGAGATCTTTCGAGGTTTGAGTTGCTAGCTCTTTCAACATTGTTAGATGTTGCTATTTGCTTGACCCTAATTTTGACAAGAGGCACTCGCCTTTCCCGGCTAGTAGATATGCTATCTGCCTCTTTTAGAGTTTCCTGAACCGGCAACTTATCCACCTGGTTATTAGAAACAGCATCTACATGGTTAACTGTCACCTGAACTGGCATTTTTTCCATCCGTGTGGTGGAGATAGTATCCTCATCTCTCGAAACTTCCTGACCTAGAACGTTCTGCTCCTGACAAGTGGCGATACCATCGGCTTGAGCTGGCAATATCTGACAGCTAGAGATCGTATTAACATCTTTGGAGGCTTCCGGAACTTGCATGTTGTGCTCATTATTGACATCAGGCTGACCTGGCATATTATGTATCTGACTACTGGAATGAGTATCAACATCCTGGATAGCTTCCGGAGCTTGCATGTTGAGCTCCTGACTATTTGCAATAGTATCAGCCTGAACTAGAATATTATGGTTCTGACTAGGTGAAATAGTATCTACATCTACATCTATATCTACATCTACATCTTTGGGAACTTCTTGACCTGCTACATCCTCCACCTGGCCAAGGGCAATAGCGTCATTCTGAACCGGCATTTTGGGCGACTGACTACTGGAGATAGTATCCGCATATTTCAAAGGTTCCTCAACTTGAATGTTTGGCTCCTGAAAATCACTCATAGGATCAGTAATTTTAAACGGCTCCTGATCAAAAGGGCTATGATACTCAGCAGAAGGATCCATGGGCTTCATTTGATTGATAAAAGCAAGGAAATTATTCCTTTGCTGGCTGCAAATGTCTGCATAGCCTGTTTGACGTATTTGATCTCTGGGAATATCATAAAGTGTTGGCCGCCTGAAATAAATTTGAAATAGTAGCATGTAAGTAAGTCAATGCTTTGGGACGACCAGCCAGTTCACTATTCATAAAGGGTTGGCCGCCTGAAATAATTTTTTTTATGAAGACTCCGCACAAAATAGCTGTATCCGACACCCGACACCATATCGTGTCTAATACTTGCAGTTGAGATCAAGTAACATAGGGTGAAACAATATACAAAAAGTTCAACTTAAATAATCTGTAGGGATAAATAGATACCCGTATCTATTTCTAATAACTACTACCTCAGTTCAAACAATTGTTTACATCTCCTTAAGATATAAGAACGGAATTTTGAAAAATGTACACAATTGGTTGGAATGTATATTAAATTAATACTTGTAAATTTGTGCGGGATCCCTTGAGGCATTGGGGTAATGTTGTTGCAATAATTCTAAATTTTCGATTCACTTGTATCTATTTCAAATACTAATGAAAAAAACACCATGGAAATATAGAACAAAAAAAAACCACAGGTGGGCAAAGGATGGAGTATAAACCCAGAGTCCGTGGCACCAAAAAGATTCCCCCCCTAAAGTTTAGCATGTCCAATAGCACAGCTATTTAGAACTGCTAACCAATGATATGAAGGCATCAATAAATACAAAATACACATGGAGCAAGTTAAAAAACATTTAACAAAAACTCTAACAAACCCAAAGGCAGCTGATATGAAAATCCTAGAAAGAATAGACTTGAAGAATAACACATTCCATGTACAGCATGAATTTGCTAATGCCTCTCTCCTCCGGCACTTCCAAGTATAGCATAATGTAAGAGAAGTAACATTGCAGAATGCAGAAAAAGTGATGCCGAGAAAAGACATTGTGGAATGCAGTAGGCAAAAAAAAACAAAACACTTGCCTTCCAGCAAGGACTTGCAAAATGCAGAATAAGTGATGACGAAGAAAGACATTGTGGAAGGCTATGCGACTTTCAAGTAATCGAAGCAAAGTCACTAGAGTTTGGCTCTTCACATCATCATTTGAGCGAGAAACAGCAGTAATTTGGCTCAGCCGAATCATATGTATACCAAGTTTTGCCTGACCTGTCGAGCAAAAACCACAGTTTGGAAGCAGTAAGAAAATACCATTAGTTTGGCTTGAATAATAAACCACAGCAATTAGCATAGAGATCTTAGCCACGCACATGAGAATATCAAAATGCATGAAGAAGAATATGCTACCACTCTCAGTTTTCACACACCCCTCATTAGCCATGACACACTTAGAGCACCAATTTCTCACTACCACAGATGAGACTAGCTCCCCCAATGAATGGTTCACCAAAGGACCAACTAATGTAAATTTTACAACAATTAGTGTTGATGCAGGGGAAGCCATTAGTCTACCTTCTCCAAGGCAGTTAACATATCGGATTAAAACATTCACTAATTTCATCTGCGAGCTTAGCTAAGCATGGACCAAAATGCAACCATCACACAAAAACTAAACTATTATATATGAAAACACGTGAATGCCGGAATATTAAAACACCAAGTTGAGCGGATAGCTCTACACCTAAATGATTCTTCGCTATAGTCTTTAACTATTTACTTAACCAATTGAACCTTACATTCAATAGACTGGCCGTCTTTTTCCCGAGTTTGAAAGGGGGATAAAAGAAAGAAAAAGACACTGGCAGCTAAATCTCCCAAAATTTTATTTTTCTAACTACTAGTCCCAAAACCCATCATTCCAAATCACAACCTGTCCATCTTTTCAATAAATTATTTTACCCTTCTATTACATCCCACCTCCCCCTTCACCTACACTTTCTTCTCCCACCTAATCAGTTAGCCAGTGGATCCCTCCACATGTTAAGTCCACTTAAATTCTCATTAATGCTCTGTTATTTCTCATATTGTCTTTTTTCGAAAACTCTTCCAAAGCTACCTCATCACTAGCACTAGCTGTTAGTTATAGGGTAAAATTATCGTGCCAACGTTACTCTGTTCCAATTAGTCATTACCTAAGAATCTATCCTCTTGATTATAATCAACGGCTAACTAGAGGCAGAGAAAACTTTTGAGTGTTCTGGAGTAATTTCTTAGACAAATAATTTAAAAAGTCAATTGCAGCCAAAATCGTCATTATAAATTACATTAAGCTACTATAGCAGAGAACTTTGGGTTTCTGCAATAAAATCTAAAAGAGAGACTAATTCACGGGTTCCCTGCAAAATTAACATGTTATGAGGTATTCTCTAAAACTATTGCTAGAAAGTCTCGTAAATACTTCAGCAAAATTGTGTATGACCTCGTAAGGTTGGTTCTTCTTCCAGATATTTCATGAACAAAAGCAATGCTGCATCTATGCCATTACAGTGGTACTCAATATCGAGAAGAGCTCTGCTAGCCTCTATTCTGACTTGCCATAATAGACTAGCGTCTTGAAATGGTTTGATAAGTTCTAAAAGACGATCCTGCAATAAGTTCACAATAGCGGTTAAGCTCAGAAAGAAACACAAATAACCTGTTAGCAATAAATGATGTAGTTAAAAGTTTCTTACGACAGTAATGAATTCTGAAAGCTTCAGGGCCATCTGTGTTAGGGTTCTAATGCATCTGACTGTGAGAATACCATTATAGCTTGGCATCAGCCTATTAAGTACAATTACAGAGATAAGAAGTTAAAAATAATTATGGAACCATATAATGTGGTACTGAACAAGAGGTGAAAGAGTTGGCACCTATCAAATTGCAGAAGCCGATCAATCCTCTTGAGAAATGATGACAAGAAACTAATGCCCTGGATCATTAACAATAAGGTTTGAAGTCGCACAGCATTACAACAACACAAAAAAAAGGATACTTGCAAATATAATAGTCACTACTTCAGGCTTTCATGCAACAGAAGTTGATCTAAAAGGGAATAGGTAAGGAAAAAAAGGGATCAATTATCCATCCGGAAATTGTGGAGTTTGAAAAACACAGCTAGTAAAAAACTCTGACAAAATTTTGGAGGACTTTTCTCAAGGGTCCGAGAAACTCTCCCCTGACAAAAAGCATGACTTAAAGTTCACCACTATAATGTAATCAAATTAGGTTATCACACATCAGCAACTATATGAAACACCAACACAGATGAAAAGGGACAGGGAGTCAAAAACCTGCTGTCCAAACTCAAGCTCCCCAACAGCTTCAACCAAAGCAGCCAACCAGAATACATCAGAGTAAGGATTTCCACTGTTGTCATTATACTGCAGAAACGGCATATGATAGTAATTCAGATTAAAAGAAGAATATGATATGCGAATACACCTATTAAATATAATGGGCATTTTTAATAAAAAAAAGTCCTGCCTCCTAGAATTACAACCCAATAAGTCGGAAGTCCCTTAGTGAGGCCATATAATGAAATACTTAAGCCCAAACAAAGAAGGCCTTATTTCTAAGATGGGTGGAATCCATACACAAAAATTCACAACTCTTAGTCTCCCAAATTGGGATAATTACTAAAAGTGATAGTCACTTGTGAGGTGTTGTAGAGAAAACATAAAATCATTGCACTTGCAGCAATGACAAGTGCTTAAGGTAAGAAAAAAGATAAACTAAATGATATTACATGGTAGAAACTGAACAGTACGAAAATGTAAACAAAATCCTTTCTGGCAAAGTAGCACTCCATGCTACAGAATATTTGACAGCAGAATGAAAATGGTTAAAAGTAAATGTCAACCATGCATTATAACTTCCAGTCCAAACAATGGGTGATAAGACTGATAACAATTGTAGATGTTTTCATCCCTCAATTGCCGAAAACCACCACCGAGCATAGAACACCGCCTTTGGCCTAGAAAACCCTTCCTACTTCTCACCCCTAAATCCCTCTTCCCCACCCTCAAAAACCCTGGATCGAACCCACCTGCATGGAACATCTGGCAGGTGGTGGAGAGGGGTTTAGATGATGAAGGGGTGTTTTACGGTGGTTTTTGGTGGTTTGTTATGTCGTGGAGGTTGACTGATAGTGGAAGCATGGTGGTTGATACATAGGTAATAATACTTATCAAACACCAAATGCACATAAACTGATCCAATACCAAACGTAAAGGACATCCGACAAAGGAGGTAATATTATATAAATTGCAGTGAAGAAGAGAACTACCTTTAAAACTTGCAAGACAAACTCCACAGCTTCTTTTGGGCTTTTGTTGTCAACCGTTCTCACCGTAGCTACAGCATGTGGAATCGCCTATAAAAGCAAAGAAAAACTCAATATATAGCGTTAGTGTGGCATTGCGCAACTGGTACTGTTTCGTCCATACATGTACCATTGTAAAAACAAAAGCAACTTGCAAGTGTGTGTGTGCGCACGCGCGCGCGTGTCATTATAGAAAGTATTCCAATCTACTACCATTCACGAAACCCTCAAACTAGTAGCAGATTTGCTTTAGCACAACAAACTTCAAGCAGGAAAACTAGGTCCAATGGTCCATAAAGTATAAAAAGACCACAATCTAAAAAAAAAAAGAGGAAAGCAAAGACATGCAATGTCTAGTATGCTGAGTATACAATGCCAGTAATCAACCAATAATATTTTTTTATATGTACGCAATGGTTGTCAGGAATAAGGATGTGTAAAACTTGCTCCACCAACAGTAGCAACATTTGAGTAGCCACTACTCACTAGCCAGCATTCTTGTCTTGAGCATTTTACTAACAGTAAGTTGTCTCCAGACTCGAACAGACACTACCAAAATCTATATATATACATAAAAAAGGTTTTTTTCGAGCGATATTAGAGCGTTCACATCATCTTTTTTAATTTTAGAAAATTATATTATAAGATCTTCGAAGATTATGACAAAGATACTCTATAATATTTTTAATATCAAAGCTATATTTTACATAAAAAAATTATTTGATTAGCAATCTAACCAAAAAAATATAATGCAAAATATTTAGAAACTTAGATATTTGAATTCGTAGCGAAAAATGTTTTCATTTGAGTATAAATTTTGTATTATTTACTACTTCCTCATTTATATTTACTTTCTGCACAAATATTAAGAAAATGGGATATCTCTACTTTCATATGTTTACTAACACAACTACTCTCATGTAAGCCTCTCATATTTTGACACCCACCCATCAAAAGGTATAAAATAAAAGTAAACAAGGGTATGTGAACCATTTAATTGATCAAAAAATATCCATATATAGAAACGTAGACAGTCAAGCGGAACGGGGTAAAATAGAAAGCGTAAACAATTCAATGGTATGAATGGAGTTTATTATTTTCTCATATTTTAATTATGATAAAAGATGGTATACTTCTTAATATGTTATTTGTCCCACATTGAAAAATTATGTAGGTATGGTGAATATATTACATATAAAAAGTAGAATTGTCCCACATTGGAAGATTACCATTAGGTGGGTAATCCTATAATTATAAATATGAGTCATCTTTGAAACTTGGGTATCAAACAAAAATCTTTAGAGTCTCTTTAAGTATGGTCTTAGATCACTCTTAAGAGTTTGAATTATTAAAAATTAATTAATAATTAATTTAGGAAAGTATCCTAAATAATATTTTTGATATAAAAAATATAGTGGAAAATATTTTATCTATTATTATAATTAGAATACAATATATATTTCTTATATTTTTACATTTCATTGGACAAAAAGTATCGTAAAAAAATTACGAAAATAATATAATTAGATTAGATTGGTGGTTAAAAAAAAGCTATCATTAGAGTATAAATTTCATATTATTTGCACATATTTTAATTATGATAAAAAATAGAAAAAAAATGTACGAATATTAATAGATGGTATATAAATATTACATATATTGAACTTCAATTGCCCGTATTCGGAATTTGGGCGATGTCGAACTAGGTACGAAAAAAATGGTATATTTCTTAGTATGTTTGTCCCACATTGAAAAATAATGTAGGTGTGGTGAATAAATTACATATAAATAGAAGAATTATCCTACATCGAAAGATTAGCATAAAGATGAGCTGATTCTATGATTATATAAATAGAAGACATCATTAGAACCTAGGTAACAACTCAAAATCTTTTGAGTTTGAATCTCTAAAGTATTCTCTTAGAGAGTTTTAAGAGTTTGTATCATTATCTCCACAATATGATATAATTTTCTATATTATATTTAAGCGTCGATGATTATAATTTTTATTTATATAAAAACTTATACATTTCATTTGACAAAAAAGTATCATAAAAAAATTATGAAAATTATATAATTAGATTCGTGGTGAAAAAAGTTATCATTAGAGTATAGGTTTTATATCATTTGCATATATTTTAATATGATAAAAAAAACTTACCGATATTAATAGATAGTATAGTATTTGTTCATTATCAAATCGGGTTGGATGTCGAATTAGGTGCGAAAAATATGGTGTACTTCTCAGTGTATTATTTGTCTCACATTGAAAAATTAGAAGAATATCATAAGGTGAATTATCCCACATCAGAAACAGCTTTGTCATGAGGTGAATTGTCCCACTCAAGAAGATTATCATAAGGTGGGTGGTCCCATGATTATAAAGAAGAGCTATTATTGAAACTTAGGTATCAACAAAAAATCTTTTGAGTCTCTGAAGTATCATAAGGTGGGGTGAATTGTCCCACATCAGAAGTTTATCATAAGGTGGGACGATCTCATGATTATAAATAAGAGTCATAATTGAAACTTAGATATCACCAAATTTTTTGAGCCTCTCGAATATCATAAGGTGAGGTGATCTCATGATTATAAATAAGAGTCATCATTGACAACATACAAATATTAAACACGTAAATATTTATAGAGGCGATTATATATTAGTGATATTATACTATGTTTATTAAAAAAAATTATGAAAATAATATCATTAGATTTGTGGTAAAAATTGCTACCATCAAACTATAGATTTCATATAATTTATTCATATTGAAAATTGTGTAATTTTTAGTTAATAAATTTGTCCCACATTGAAAAATAATGTAAGTGTGATGAATATACTACGTATAAATAGTTGAATTGTCCAAAATCAAAAGATTATCAAAAGATTATCATAAGAGTATCATTGAACTTAGTATCAATCTAAAACATTTGGAGTCCCTCAAATATTGTCTTAGAGAGCTTTTATAAGAGTTTGTATTAACGGTACGCGTCACTTACAACAGTAACATACAAATATATATTAAGCCTAATAACCTTTTTTTTTCATTAACAAGGTGTTATCTTTTGAAAATGAGATTTTAATCATATGTAAACAAATAATTAGACATAAAATGTAGCATTATAACTAAGTTAATTACCCCGTTACAACGCACGGGTGTCAAACTAGTACTATACTAAATAGACACTTCGATACCAAGACCAACAAGAAGGCACGTGTGTAAAGACGAGAGAACAATATGTTATTAAGGATATTTCCATATTATAGTTTGTGTTATATTCTAGTTTCCGCATTGTATTAGGATATATTTCCTTAGCTTTCAAGTATTTGTTATTTAGATAAATTTTAAGATTCTAGTATTATATTATCGTATTATTTTAAAAGTATTCTAGATCTCTCCTAAACACTTGTATAAATACCCTACATTGTGATTAATAAAACCAATGCAATTCATTATCTCTTCTATTCCTCTCTTCTCTTCTATCATGGTATCAGAGCCTCGTGCTCAAAGATCCTAAAACTTCCATCAAACTATCTCTCAATGATCCAATGATCATCCCTATTTTCTCCAAATATCTTCTTCTACTCTACCAAATTTCTCCATTCTTATATCTCTAATTCTTCAATTTGTCTTACACACAATAAGTGTTTAAATTTAATACATATCATTGTCTCCTTCAACATCAAATGTCTAGCAAAAAGATGCTTTCTTTATTCTCCCCTCTCAAATCATCTTTCCAAATTTCTTACATGTCTTTAAATTTGACCATCTTTTTCTTGGTTATCATTAACATCTCTGAAAATTTTCATAATCTATCTCCCTCAAATAATTCTCATTTCCAAATTTCCTCTCAAATTATGCCATAATTTTTGGCATTTCCCAATTATTCGTCAAAAGAAAAAAAAACATACTCTCACACAAATATAAAATTATGCCATCTTTCTTGGCCTTACTCGAATTCTCTATCACACAAATACTATTTTCTCTTCAGAAGCCTTGATCCAATATCAAATCCGATTCCATAAATACACCGTACAAATTTTATGGTGCTTCTCTCTTCTATTTTCATGTATTTGGACACTAAGGCCAAATTACGCCTTCCTTCTAGTATGTTGCGACTTCTCTAGATCAACGACATCACAGCCTGTCTTCTTCTCAAGATTGTCATTCTCATTCGGTCGTACATCATGCGGGGACGTATTAAGGATATTTCCATATTATAGTTTGTGTTATATTATAGTTTCCGTATTGTATTAGGATATCTTTCCTTACCTTTCAAGTATTTGTTATTTAGATAAATTTTAGGATTCTAGTATTATATTATTTTAAAAGTATTCTAGATCTCTCCTAAGCACTTGTATAAATACCCTACATTGTGATTAATAAAACTCGTGCAATTCATTATCTCTTCTATTCCTCTCTTCTATTCTATCATATGTAAGGTATCACATTCCACTAAAACACATTCCAAAGTAAATGTAATTGTGTTCTAAAGAAAGTTGTGAGCAATGAGCCGATGACACTAGGCAGGTCATGTCCTACACAAGGACCACAGTCCGACACGTCTGCAACGGTCACCAACCCTCAGACGAATAAAAGACGCCCTCAATGCTTACATTAGGAAAGTGAAGTATGTTCGCGTGAGAGACAAGGAGAACATGACTACACTAATATTATTCACCCGATTCACTTGTCAAGTTGTCATATTCCTTCTCCTATATAAATTTTAAACAAGTAAGCTAACTAAGTCACAAGGACAAGGCACTCAAGAACGGAAGGCCTATAGGAAGGAAAAAAACTCACATAGGTCGAGTGAATAACCAAGAACTAGTTGTTCAAAGGTATTTAAAATATCATTGGTCAATTCTTAATTGGTTTTTTCACAAATACTGCTTCATAGGTTAGAAATTCCATCAATATATTACCGCTCCGACACATTTTCAAAAGTGACAACATGACGTCCATGCATGCTACTACGCCACAGTGTCAAAACGTATGCACGAACAGAAGGCCTTCAAGGACACGACTAAATCAGTAGAGTTAAGATTTAGATAAAAGTTGCCCTAAGTGATCAGTTACTAAGAATAACATAGGTTAATTTGTTTTGATACAAATCCTACCTCATAGCATTACCTCAAGAACAAAGTACTCGGCCAAATCATGGAAGTTATTAGGCCTGTGTAACAGTTGAAAATTCAAAAATAGAATTAATGGGATTTTTATGATACTACAAATAAGGTAGTAAAACAAACGAAGGAGATGAACAGTTGACATAGAAAGCTCACTTGGGCAGGCCTATGGAAGGATCAAATCTTTTTGACTTGTAGTATTTAATAAGATTAAGCATACCTGCCCAATCACTGTCCTGTCAGCCAAATAAATCAACCATTAGAAATAATCTCTTGGCGAATGTGGTGGTAATATGGTTTAACCGCCAAGTCAGAACTGTTGGTGTAGCTAAGCATACAGATAAAAATGAGCAAATACAATTAAAAAAACAGAATCAAAAATGCTGGAATGAACAACACACCATCACAACTTGATCATCTTATTTTCTCAGACTCAGACTATCAAAATGGTATTACAATCTAACAGATTTGCAGACATTTATATTCTATGTTTCAACTATTTAGAAGTCCTACATATAAAAGTACTCCTAATCAGTGATAATTCAATGGGGTCAGCTAACACAAAAGTACAATGAAATTCTTAATTCAAAGGCACTGACTTTCATTATCCCTCCAGTTCTATAATTCTATCTTTTTAAGATTTTAAGCTTCTTATGAGTCAGGTCTTTCTTTCTCTCTCTGACAACAGCAGCAAGATCTACAATACCTCTTTTTAAGTAAGTTTATGTCAAAATTAACTAGTTTAAGTGTGAAGTTACATAATCCTAAAAGGGTTTCAGATTTTTTTTCCCCAAGTCATCTGTGTAACTCGACACAAAGAGGATGACACCCATGTACACACGACACCAAAGGGGGTGACGCCAATGGAAACAAGAAGACAGGGGAGACTAAGCTATCAGGTTATCATGAGTAATCTCATCTACAAAGAGATGAAATATTGGAGAACTTGATTCCTAGTATGCATTAATCTCAAAAGGCAGAATTGAAATTCACATAAACAGCAGTTATGTTTTTCTCTCAAAGTCAAGTTTGCAAGAAAACACAAACTTAAAAATATCAAATAAAAGATACGAGTACATGTAAAATGAGGCTTGGCAATATACATACAGAATGTCTTTTAGACATTTCATAAACAAAATTGAAACGGAAGTACAAAGCTCTCACAAGAAAATTTCTTGTAGGAAACAAAGCAAAATGAACAAATCTATTTACAATTTTCTGTTTGCATAACACCCAAACCAGCCACATTACTCATGCTAACATATCAACAACTTTCACCACATTTTCGTCCCTAGAGCACGTTGTTTGCTACCTCCATGATGACATCTAAATTCTAAACCGCATATAACGAGGGCATGCAAATTCGAATGGAGAAAATAAAGCCTACACATGAATGTATAAACTAACATTGAAATGTCACTGTAACATCCCTTATTTAGTAGAAAGGATAAAGCTTAATCAAACCTCTGATGCAATCTTCGCCAATGCAAACGCTGCCTCTATTCTTACTCTCCAGAAGGCCTAAACGTAAGAAAACGTAAAATAATTTTAAAATGTCAAGAACATTACAGGATCAATCCTAAGAAAACAGCAAATTTCTACTAACCTTAGAGTCAGCAACAAAATTTGATAGAGAATTAATTATAGGAAATGGGATATTTGGAAACTCCTCTAGTGTTATAATTGCTTCTGCTTGAGCAACAACATCTCTATCCTTCTCTAATTGATTAATCTGAAATAGTAGAAAAAACAATAGCAAAAAAGTTACAAAACACCTTAATAAATACAGTCAAAGATAACTATCTGAAGAATCTGAAGTTCTGAACACAATATATACATAAATTAACCCTTGTTAGGGAGAAGGGTCAGCATAATCATTGAGCATTGCAGTTACTCCAGAATGGAAGAAAAATATAATATCATAAACAGTACTCAAAGATGGAATAAAGCACCCGAAAACTGGTCACGCTTTCTTTGTTGTGAAGTACGGAGTATCTATTATTCAAGCAATTCTCAGCTCAATTTTTATTTAGGGTCATCAGGAAATAACAGGCAATTGGTGTTGCTAAAACAAGGGTAATGGGTAAGATTGGGTGTATTAATCAATACAAGTTGTATCAGCCTTGTGCTTCGTTTTTTTATTAGAAGTTGCTTTAGGTGATGCATTCTTGAGACTACTATACGTCTATACCCACGCACATTCTTTTCCTATCACGTTTTTCACACTTCCCAGCCTAAGAAAAAAAACTGGTCAAAAGTTACAAACTTCAATGCCAAACACCTCAGTCCTTTCCCATTAGTTTATGCACGTCAACACTGCCATTGCTTATCTCCCCTCTTAGTATCCATGTAGTTTGACCATTTTCCTTGCTCTATTGGACAAAATATCTGACAATATTTCATCTTCCAATCTTAGCACATACCTTTTTCCCTTGATCACCGAGACTACATCCCAATATGCCCCTGTATTCGTTATTTTGGTTTATTTAAGTGTTTGTAATAAGATTATAATGTTATAATTTTATATTTATCTAAGCTACATTTAACACATACCCCATGTTATCTTTTCATTTTAATCCTTTTTAAAATCAAGCATGCTAATTTTACAAACAATTTAACTTGTGGTGTTGGGCTATTTCCAGCATATCGGATACTCTACTAAGAGCAAATTCATATTAGACTCTGTAAAGTGAATTGTGATGTTAGAATCGGGTGTAAAACAAATTCTGAAACCTTCAAATAGAGTCAGTATTCCTTGAGAGTACCATCCTTAATTCTTCATACGCCAAATCCAGAGGTAGAATAAGCAGATATGATGAAGAGGATTGATTTAAGCCACTATCTTCCAACAGTTTCAATTGTTTCAAAATTCTGTAGACTGTGAGTGTGATTTATGAATTTAGAAGTACTTTTATAAAGGCTTAACATGTTATGTCCATTATTATTTTTTTTTTCTGGCAGTTCTAGACTTTCCACTTGTGATCGCTTATGTTAATGAAGCTTCAAATGATAACTTGCCCAAAGTGACTTCCATTAGAGCAACATTAGCGAACAAGTACAGTATAACCCATGATCACTACCCTGAAAGAATTTTCACGTACATCAATAAAAAATGTGAAATGCTTTCATACCCACATATGTAGAGGCTGGCTTAGATGAATTTCAGCAAGATATTCCATCTCTGGATCAGCTCTAACCCATAACAAGGGAGATTCTGTACTGCAAAAAGGATGTGAAATGTTTAGAACGTCAGATGTAAATGATTACTAATCCTGCATCACTGCACCGAATCCAAGGGAGTGAGATAGCAAAATACCCAGAACGCATGTCCACAGCTACTACAGGATCACCGTTATCATCAGAGCCATCAGGTTTGGAACTCTTCTTAGGCTTCTGGAAGCGTTTAGTAGCAAGCCTTGAATGACATTTTATTTCTAGGAGCTGACAAGCATCACCAGCCATAGGTAAAAGATGATCATGTGTCCCATCTAGCTCATGGACCTTGACAGTCATCATGCCAGGCCAGCCATTCTCACCGTGATTTTCAGAATCAAGGTTATTGTTGAAACCAAGCGCTACTTTCGGAACAGCAGTGCACTCTCGAAAGGCAGCCAACTCAACCATATTTTTACGTTTATTATAGGAAAATCCCATCCTTCAACCATTAAAAGTTTGCAGTGGTTAAAAAACAAGTAGCAATAACATGAGGCATGAAGTAGCACAAAACTTCTCAAAATGAAGAATTTATACCTTAGGACAGGGCACCCACAAGCCTCAACCCATCGATTAAAAAACTCTTTCAAAAATGGGCGCTCAAGATTGCCAAGCTTATTAGCATAATGTCGGAACTGCAGAAGCCGCACAAAAATCATATGTATGCAACATAAAAAACTGGAAACATTAACCCCCACCCACAGAAGGTAGGCCTACAAATAACCTTTCTTCACCCCACCCCGCAAGGCAAAACTACGACGATGTAGAGAAATAATTCACAACAAATACGAAACAAGAGAATACAGAAATGAGATGGCACATGACATAATAAGTACCTCCTTTGTACTTAGGGTCCTCAATGACTGGGCATTATCTTGAGCGCGTGAAACTATTGCACGCAAAATCTGCAATTCCACAATGTAATTAAAAGGACTTTAAAAAAAATGCATCATTTAGCAAATAACAATTATATCAAGTCAACAAGTGGAAATACGGAGTAGGGACTAGGGACTAGGGACTAGGGAGTACTATTTAAAAGGAACTATCATAAACATTTTCCAATTAACCAAAATGATTTTATTAAATGACTCACCAAAACTCCTGTTTTTATATGTCGTTCTACATAACCTGCTATAGACAAATGCTAATTACAGACTATCGTTTTCATTTTCACCATAAAATACACAAAATGTCTAAATTTTACAAGTCCAGTTGAGTAATATTGTTATCGAAACAGTACAGCATACTAATCATGAAGAACTGGAGACTGTCAATTTCCTGCTAACAAGATACTAATCACGAAAAACTTCTTTGTGAGCTCTTTGAAATTCTTTGTAAAAACTTGCAACTAGGAACCCCTGCCCTCTACTGCTTCTTCATTGCGTTAATAATTTCTACTTTCGCCATAAGAAAAGTAAATGGTACTCCTTTTGTCCAACAACAAACTTCCTAGTTTGCTTTGCATGAAAATTAAGGATACAAGAATATGGATGGAAAAGAAAGGTGGTTAAATATGTGGAGTTGGAGACCAAAATTAGCACAAATGAAAAAAAAAAAAAAAAAACAAAAAAAAAAAAACTTTAGTAAAAAATTCATTAATGGCAAGGCCAAATAAAACCACAAAGTTTATTATTAATGGGAAAGAGGTAGTATCATGTATCAATTAATCCACAATGAACACAAACGATAAAAAAAACTCTAAGAAAAAGTGATCAACCTGAATAAAAACCCGGAATGTTTATTAATGGACAAAGGGAATTTCGTGTATCAATCAGATCAAGGTATATATATGAGAAACAAACATTGCAAGATTTATAATCAACAATTTCCTTACAAGTGCCCAATTCTAAAGGAAATAGAACTCTTATGCCAGAATTTATATTGCAAATTTGCAAGATAATCCAGCAAGGCTTAAGGAAAATAACAATGAAGATACTGAAACGTATCCCTTACCCCCCGGAACAAATCTGGACCCATCTGCTTTTCCAGCATCTGGAGGATTGCCACCTAGAAAGGCAATCACAAAGTAGAGTCGCAAAATTAGGCTGCAACTTCAGCAATTCACCAAACTTATAAATGCAAAAAGTATTAGTTCCACTTACAGACTTCCATGAACGTATTCTACCATAAAGACCCATAGACTGGGTACCATAAAATACTTTAGGTGAACTAGAAGGGCTCAGAGTAGTTGCACCACTTTCATCAGCCTTGCAAACAGCACAATTTGCCTGCATGGCACGAAAAAAACTTGACTTCAAACGATGTACCTGGCAACCATGCAAATATATCTGCGTGTATCTAGATGTATTCTGGCTATTCTCAGACAACGAAGGCATTGCATAATAGATAACTGAAAAACATAGGAATCATTTTAAGCAGCTTCATTAATCAGAATTTAGAAAGTGGACAGACAAGACGACTAGAGGCCAAAATTTTTTAAGGAAAAAAAAAAGGCAAAAGGTAAATAGGATACAGCATAAAATGTTTTTAACTTTCCATAGCCGTGCTGCAAGTCCAAAATGAAAATATTCTGATGTAGGTGAAAATGAGTAAAGGCAAAGAAAAAGCAAAATAAATAAAATGACCACACATTTTATGCGCATTGTATTCATAGCTTTGCATGTATTCATGTCATCACTTTGAGAGATAAAACCTTATAAGAGAATTGAACTAGCCAAACCTTGTATCTTCTGTAGCGTGCTTCATTGTTCCCCAAGAATTCTTTTACATATGTATCAGTTAGGAAACCAGCAAGGCCCTCAACCAACCACTCTGTCAACAAATAAAAGAATTCAAGCCCAAAGCCTGTAGGCATATCAAAGAGATTGTGAACTGTATGACAGCCGCCTACCATCATTTGGTGTCTCAGGAGTAATAAATACCCCAAACCACTGTCGTGCAAGAGCATATAACAGCTTAATCCTTGTGACTATAGTCTGCATGGTATATTATAATTCACCAAGGAAGAATCATGAGAAAAAAAAAAAAGGCTGAACAAGCTGTATTATTTTCTTTTGCTAAAATAATTATACTCCCTCCAATTCTTTGGAACTACAACATTTGCTTTTGGCACGACTTTTAAGGCTTGTGAGAGGAAGGTGGGTCTCACTCAATATAGTACTACCTCCATTCAATTGAATTAACCCTATGGACCCATTTTCTCCTCGCAAAATCTTATGGAGCTACTGGATAGAAATGGGAGTATCACTTTACCCACAGCAACATAACCAAAGTAGAAATGTTGCAATTCCATAAATAGGCCAAACACGAAAAAATGTTGCAATTCCAAAGAATTAGATTTTTTTTGGTACATAATTCCAAAAAAAATAGATGACTACATTACTACTATATGGATGAATTTAGGCAACAATTCCATAAAATGCGATAAATCTCTCACCAAGAAATAAAAACGGACCAAAATATGCGACCCACATCTCATATGATGAGGATTGTCATTTAACATTACAAATTTCTCAAAGGTG
The DNA here is from genome assembly GCA_009801015.1 of Silene noctiflora. NCBI lineage: Eukaryota > Viridiplantae > Streptophyta > Magnoliopsida > Caryophyllales > Caryophyllaceae > Silene > Silene noctiflora. The sequence continues at coordinate 20,805 of VHZZ01010293.1, read as the reverse complement.
GCTAATCTGAAGGGGTCAGAATTTTAGACTTCAAGAACCTAAAAAACTGGTCTTGTATTCCTAAAAGCAATTCAAATTTTGTCTAACTGTAGCTGATAGCTGTCCTACTGTCTGCCCTCACCAGTCACCAATGATCATTTCCCAATACCCTAACAACACCAGTTGGCAGCAAAGGAAAAACATCAAAACTAGGAAACTAGTAAAGAATTAACAACCAAATGACACCTCGGGCTAATAATACTCCAAACTCCATTCTTAATCTCAAGTCCAACAAATAAAACCGTAACAAGACACAATAGCCAATGATGAAGAGTTTATTGACCACTACCAAGCACAGCGATTCACATGCCAAATTTCATATCAAACAGTAAAAAGACACAAAAATCCCGGTGCTTTTTTTGTAAGTAATCTAGAATATCAATTATAAACACCAAGGGGTTGACACCCATATACAAAAAGACACGGGGAGAATGAGAGGGTTTATCTCTCGAGGTATCATGAATATTCAAATAAAAAAAGATTAAATTTCTATGAGAATGGAGCACTGGACTTCAACTATACAATAACCTCTAAAAGTGGAATTGGAACTGCTAATTCATAGAAGCAACTTCATCAAAAATGAAATTGATTCATTCAAACCAAGTACACCACCACATATACCAGAATCATTGGGTCAAGGTTGATACCTGAAGGTATTATTGAGAAGCCACAAGTATAAAGAAAAATTGGGTAGGGCTAGAAGTCGAGCTTAATCAATATTACAACCCCATATACCTCCACTCAATGTGCACAAATATGACAATAGTTTGAAATGGGAACCAAAAAAGGAAAAGCAAAACAAAACATTCCAAATCCAACAGTATATCATTAAAATCTCTAGCAAAGATACGCAGTGCTAAAAAAAAGATCTAAATGTTTATTAAAGAGAGAACAATCTGCATTCAGAAGATCAATATGGATTAAATGTTAGCAAAAACTAACCAAAGCAACCATGTCAAATATTTCTCTAACCTGATCTATAACCTTCTCATCAAAAAGTATGTGAGAACTAAAGATTCCCATTGAAGCTCCAAGGGTCACAGACGATATCACCATCTCAGGAGCAATAAAAACTTGCTTGTACGACCCAAATGGAAATGGAGATTCAAGGTAGGTTTCATAGTGTCTGTACCAGCAACGATGAAAAAAAAGGCATGTTATACAAGATGTAACTAAAATATACTGATTTTATTTTTCAGTCACTCGCCGAAGAGAGACAAAATAGAGAAAAATTATCAGAGTTGTGGTTGAGCAATTTAATCCCTCACCAACAAGAAAGAGTACAGAAGAAAGCTGAATAGAAGGTGTTTAAAGCCTATACTTTATTAAACTAACTAACCTAAAAGCGCTATGAAAAAACTCCATAGTGTTCTGAAGTTTTGGTAGACTTCCTGTCAAACACATATGTGATAGAAGACTATTTTGATAATCAGGAACGATCTGAAAAGGCGCTACTGCCAAAGATATCCACCGCGCAGAGACCGGAATATTCAATTTATATACAAATGTTTTGCGGGGAGGATCATCCTTGCTTAAAACCTGCATTCAAGTAACCAAGATAATTAAACATCCTGAAGTAAATTCCTTTCTTAGCAAATTACGGCAATTAGAAACCAGGGAAACACCAGATTAAAAGCTTCATATATACGCAATCAACAGGTGGAACACCAGTAGATTAAGATTACATAACTATCAAAAGGAATGACATCTGTGAGAATTGATTATTAGAAAGTTAAACAAAGGATTAACCCACTATCTGGTTTTGATTTTCCTTTAATCACAATAAATAGTACCCAGCAATGCAGCCATGAGATTATGGGCACTGTCATGGACTGTGCAAGTTTTTTTTTTTTTTTTGGGTGATGTTACAATTAACAATAAAACTGAAAACATTTTGAATATGAGAACGACCTTAATCTTAAAACTGTTACACTTCAAATAGCAGCAGCTGGCGTGCCATAGTTTATACACAACTTCACATTGCACGGCCATAACTCTAAGACAATATAATAGGTAGCTTTTTTCTTACAAATGAATCTGGCTTTCTAAACCTTTCCGACTTGTTGGCCAGGAAGAAATTAAGTGTAAGAGTATCGGTTTATACTTGAATAGAGGGTAGTGCAAGTAGATTACCAAAAAGAGAAACCCACTACATTAATCTTGAAGACATGTTACATTCCATCTTAGCAGATATGAATTGGGGAAACTCTTGACCGTACAAGTATGAAATCCAATTAGCAGAAGGATACGGAGCTCAAAACTAAGGACGGGCGAGGGATAGGAAAAGACCAAAAGAAACATTCCTGAATTGGATAACTCCTGAAACGTTAGACTCCTGAAAGGTAAAGCTTTCCTTAGGAAATGTTTAATTGTTGAATGAAGTTTTGTGTGCAAAAAAAAATAATAATAATAAAGCCCAAATGAACCCATCTGAAGTCAAGTGCCTAGCCTCTCATTATGTTCGTAATGATCTACATAACAGTAGCCATAAGAACTGTTTGCAATGCAAAGTTGGGCAAACTAATTTCTCTCCCAACAGAATACGTAAGAATTTAGACGAATGTTATGCCACATCTAAACAAAAAGATGCCTTCCAGAAACTCTGTTGTGGCAGCAACCACAATTAGAGTACAGTTGTCAACAGAGCCATTACAGGACTCGAAGAGTAAAAAGCAAACATCAAGATCAAGATAAAACTTGGTTAGGCTTGATATAATATTAAATATAGTTATATATCAAATCGGTTAGCTCTCAGTCGTTACGCCATAAATGCAATCGATACCGCCTTAAAATGTGGTCGTGAAAACATTCAAAAGCTTTATAACTTGTTTGCAATCTGATGTTACGGCCTAAAACTACCTTGTTTTGACTGTATCGCACAATGTATCATTTGATAAATAGCATGAATGGCTACATGCCTCCATAGTTACATTACAGTAACTGAAACAAAAGCACGATAAGAATTGGTACAGAATTTATATGCCTACATGTATCATTGAATTTGATTAAGTTCTCACCAGCAACTTGACACAGGCTAAAACAGCTGTACATACTTCCCTTACAACGAAACTTCCCTAACTCTGTCTTCTCTTGGCCAACACAAAGGAACCATTTTGCACGTCTCATCTTTCTTATGAGTAGGAAATCTAGCACATCTTTGATATTTACCTTACACTAAATCATGCTGTAATCAATGCTATATATCCTATTAGATGTTCTTCTCTCTAAGGAAGTTTCTATACATCTATGCTTACATTAGAGTCTAACCATTCCTTTTTTTTTTTCGGCCTCAAAATTCTACTGTGTTTGTAATGTAATAATTAATCAAAAGTGAAACAATTTCACTCGTGGAGACAGACATGAAATCAAAATTTATTTTGCTACAGCAAAAGTACCTACACTTTCACCATTATTAGGATGTTATGGTCACACCAAAAACGATTATCTTATCCAGCATCACAGGGAGAATAATACAATACGAAAGGCGTGAACATGAATGTTTTTCTGTCTCACCTGATAAAGTAAGGTTCCATTGCTGACAGCGACAAAGTTATGTGGAACAGTAAACTCTAAATCAAAGCTGTGGAAAAAACGCAACAATTTTGTTTAGTTTACTATTGATCAAATAAAAAATTATCATCAATGAACAACTATGGAAATTCAATAATACCAGCAACGCTGTAAACTATCATCCATACAAGGAAACCAGCAGTGAGCACGTCTTATCTGGCTATGAGTATGCAACACTTTGTCATCAAAGTGCACTCCAGCCTCTGCCTTCTCCACCCAATAGTCAATTCTAATCAACTTTACATTCTGCACCCAACAATAACCTACATGAGACATCACAAGAATGTTCACCACATTACAAAACATCTTCTTCCAATTGGGAACTAAGAGATGCTGTTTTAAAATAGTGAGTCTCAAATTTTTAAATACCAAAATAGAAAGAAAACGACAAATGAAGAATAGTTTTCAAGGAAACACATGCCCTAAATTCTGATCTTTTGTCTCCAACAAAAATTCCACAATTGCCTAATCCAAAAAACAAAAACAAGAAATTCGTCTTCTTGGATGGATATACTGTCACCTCTTCAAGGTTCAACCCAAACAAAAGAAAAGTCTGCCTTAAAATAAATCTTCATCCCAAGACTCCCAACAACCTAGGTTAGCAGTCAGAAAATACTAAAGATATGACACTTCAAAGCATCATTTTTTATCAGATAAGAAAGTGCTTCATCAGAGAAAATTAGGAGAGGACGGACAAAAGCAAGAGGTCTCACAACACGTCAAAAGAACCTAAACTGCTGATAGTATGATCTGCTGATAGTATGATCTACAGAAAATACATAATCTTAAAGCCGCGTGCGTTTTTATAAAAAACAGACTCAGAACTTTGACTGAGACACTTGCACAGATTAATCAAGACAATAACAATATTACATCCAGAATGCTGACTGTGAAATGCAAATAACGCTAATTGTATTCAAGTAGCCAGTTTTGAGGACCATCCAACCAATGTATGGGTCCAGACCATCAAAAAACCAGAAACACGTAATGCCGCCGCATGAACTCAATTTAATACAATGTAAATGCTTTTAGTATCCACAATTGCTCTTATACTTTTTTTGGCTTCACACAATTCAGTTTCAGCGGTAGCAAAAACTAAAGAAATACTGCTTACTTGAGAAAGCAAGTACCAGCATGTATTTATAACTTAGAGAACATGGCTAGCATGACATATGACAGAATAACCTGTTTGACTTCGCCATTTGATTGCCCTCCATTTTCCTGAGGCGCTGGACCTTGCTGTTGATTCCCAGCAGCCATTAAATTACGACAAAGGATCAGAAGATTTGGGACTAACTCCCTTTCGAGAGCTGATATGTAGGTAACCCCAGCAGCATCCGCAGCAGAATCAACAGATGACACAGAACACCACCTATTCTCAATGTCAACTGGTTGATAATGCGGGAAAACATCAAAATCTGCTGGCTCCCCGTCCACATAAACTCTCTCAATCTCCAAATTTTCAGCATGCAACCCAATGATGCCATTGTCAGGGACGGCAATCTCCAACTCAGTGTAACTAAGAAGTAAAAAAAAATTGAAAAAAAAAAAATGTGTCAAAAGACAACTCAGAACAATATACAAGCCTAATATACATGGTAACAGGCTTTACGAATGCTTGCTTTTATCAGGTAAAATAATTCAAACTACGCAGGAGACGCAGGTTTTGGCATAAGGTAAAAGCAACCACCCTAAATAATTTTTTTTGGTTCAGACCAAAATATATTTTTAATGTACATGAAATTATGTTTATAGTTACACAATGGAATCGGGCATCTTTGTAACGTCTCTGAACGAAAACACCTTGTCCATTTTTGCTCTTAAAATGATTCAATAGTATCTTATTTTCCAATCAAGAACAAGAAAAGAGAAATCATCGGTGCAAATCCAAGATAGACTCGCATGGGATGGAGGTAATTACTATGGGAGTAATAGAGTCTAAAACAAGGAAAAATGGAAGGAGATTGGTGGTTAGGGGTGGTTGTGGAGGGTAGAAAGAGGAGGTGGGGGAGGAATCATTACCTCCGCATGGGGGTAATACATTACATAGGAGAGGAGGTGGGTAATTATTAATAGAGCATTCCTCATTTCTATCTTCCATCACCATTACTTTACTCCATTATCTAGTTCATTTAGGCTCTATTACCCTTAACAATTACATTCACTCCAAACAAGCTCTAAGAGGAACTCTCCATAGATCTACTAGGTTTATGAGAGTACCCTACGTATCGTGCATCGTTAAGCGGAAATTGGTAAGGGCGTATACATAGCGAATCCGGTAATCATCAGCTCAACAAGACATAGCTATACATGAAGCATAGAATCATAATAACATAATCTAAGAAACCCTAACTTCAATAGTTCAAAAAGTTACAAACAACAAGGCATAACTAGCAACAGATACAACCCTCTTAATCACAACGATAGATCACAGAGACAACTCCTAACCCCCTTCACACTCTATGTTCCATTCTATGCTCAAAACAAAACCCTAGTAATCAGAAAACCAAACCCTACTCTGTCTCCTTCATTAATCAATCTCTTAATCACGACGATAGATCACACAGACAACTCCTAACCTCCTTCACACTCTATGTTCCATTCTATGCTCAAAAGAAAACCCTAGTAATCAGAAAACCAAACCCTACTTTGTCTACTTCATTAATCAATCTCTTAATCACGACGATAGATCACACAGACAACTCCTAACCCCCTTCACACTCTATGTTCCATTGTATGCTCAAAACAAAACCCTAGTAATCAGAAAACCAAACCCTACTCTGTCTACTTCATTAATCAATAAAATCCCTCTAATCATTGACGCATTACACAGGAGTGCTACATGTGAACTCTAAACAAACCAGTAAACGCTAAGCAACGATAACCAGCCGTATTTGTCCCACACCTCTTCGAAACAAAAGGCTAGCGAGTGTAGGAAACATCATTATTCTCAGCAGCACGTGCAGTTGCGCACCAACTACCGTTCTCTCAAGCTACTAACATGCATCTCTCAATTCCAGAACTCCAACCTATAATTCACTAAATTTGCTACGAAATTACGCTAACTCAGCAGCACTCGCACCAATAACCTTCCTTCATTTTCTTAACTCGAAACATACATATTCCACTAAATACGCTACAAAATAACTATAAATTCAACTGTACAATCCAAATTAGGTATACGGTATACCAAAATGTTCAAACAACACAACAAAAAAACGAATTAAACACTCAATTCAATCAATTCAGCTGACAAAACACAAATTAAACAACACAATCAATCAAAACCTAATCAAATCAATAATTAAAGCTCGAAAGAGAAAGAACAAAACACAAACCCGTAAATACGGCGATTATCAATGTCGATTGAAAGACAAAGCTTCTGGTGAAGAACAATGGCTTCAGACGACGACGTGTCGGGTTTCGAACCTTCACTCTTCGGCGTTTTCTTCGCTTTCGCCATTTTTGAATATCGAAAATAATTTTGTTTTTTTTTTTTTTAATGAGAGCGCGGGATCTCAGAGCTTTCGCTGAGATGTACAGGGGGAAGAAGAAGAGGGGTGGGTTGGGTATTTATAAAAGGAGAGGGTGAAAAATGGTGAAAATTGTTACTGTGGATGAGTGGGTTGTTACTGCGGTAAACAAAAGTTTTACCGGGTCGGGTGGGTTAATACTTGAAGAGTAAAGTATTGGCCCAATATAGTGGTCTTGAACCGGATGGATAATACGCCTATTCAACTTGGACTATAGTAGGTCTCGAGGTACTATTTTATGGTATTGAACCGACCCAACAAGAATATAGCCCAAAACAAATACTCGTACTTTAGCTGGACTGTAGTAGATCTAAAGGTACTATAGTCGTTTTCACATGAAAGACCTCGGCCTTCTAAAGTATTTCTTGGGGATTGTGGTGACCTGAAAGGCTAAAACTCTACAGATATATTTGTTTGACAACCTAAGTATGTCGTTGATATTTTGACTGAGACGGGCCTTGTTTAGGAGTAAACCTGATGGCTGATACGATATTTATTGAGCAAAATCCTCGTTTGGCTTTGGCTTTGGCTAAAAATGATCTCCTTCAAAATGCAATGTCCCATCATCAATTAATTGGTCGTTAGATATATTTGACCAACACGTGTTCGGACTTGGTGTCTAGTGTTCATCTTTTATCCCACTTCATGGATCAACCTCAAGTGTCGCATTGGCAGGCAGTATTTCGGTGGCACGTTACCTTAAAGGCGGTCGGGCCAAGTACTTTTGTTTCGTTTGAAATCCCCTCTTGATATGTCGGTATATTGTGATGCAGATTAGGCATGTTGTCCCTCAACTCGTCATTCTTTAACCGCATACTATGTTTTGTTGGGTGGTAGTTTGTTTCTTGGAAAACCAAGAAACATCCTGCGGTGTCGAGTTCTTCCACTAAAGTTGAGTATCGAGCTATGGCTACTTCTACTTGTGAGGTGAAAATGGCATCGTGGCATTTTGAGTGTTTTTACGGGTACCCTTCCTTAAAACTGGTGGTGTTACATTGTGATAGTCAAACGACTTTGCACCTAACTCATAATTTCATGAGCGAACTAAACATATTGAAGTTGATTGCCATATATTTCGTGATGCGGTTCAGACCGACCTTATTATATCTGCTTATGTTTATACATTTGATCAGATTGTTGACTAGCTGACCAAAGCACTGGGTTCTCAGCGTTCCTTCATTTATTATTATCCAAGTTTAAAGTTATTAAATCTCCACGCTCCAACTTGAGAGTAAGTGTTAAGTTAAGGGCCTACAGGTTGTCTGGACTTTGTATATGTGTTAAGCTATGGTGTTTGGAAGGTGTATAAAGGGTGTTGTGCTTTGTAAGTGTATAAAAATACCAACTCTTAGTGTATTTTGTAGGGGAAGTTAATATCAATATACAAAAGCTGTTTCCCTTAATCTGATAAGTTTTAACTCATTCTATCGCAATACTTTCACACAGATTAGCTAATGTTCCTCTTACTTGGGAATTTTCAAGATTTCATCTCATTTTACGCTGTATGTTTTATTACATATAATTTTCTCTTGCAACAAGTTGTGACGATCACGAGCTTATGACTATTCACAAGCCCTCTCTCGCTTACAGCTTGTGACGAAAATTATCCGCACAAATATGATAATTTGGCTCTCCTCATATGTTAAGTTTCCGAGTCCTTACTTTTCTACTTAAAAATAAACATCAATTTTCTCAAAACTATGTCATCATTTGTCCAAATTGGGCAGGAAAATACACCAAAATGGGAAATCAAAATCAAAGCCAAAGGCTTGCTGCCAAAAAAAAGCATGAAACATGATCGAGTCTTCGCAAAGAGTCGTTTTCCGAGATGATCACACTAATTTTGGCTTAACCCCACATAAGCTTGAGAGAGTGCCGACTTTTATCAAGTGTCTACTTTGGGAGTAAGAACTCCAACTCTTAGTGCACCTCAAAGATTTGTCAACTTTGTGTGTCTACTTGGCTACTTACTAAAGAGTCAATGCTATTGGCATGGATCTAAATTTGGCCTTTAGAGATAGTTTAATCACCTCATAATAACATAACAAAGCGTCTTACTTCTTAAAGAGACCTCTCACAACCCCTTTCCACTTGCCTCCCACTTCTTAAAGAGATAGCTTAATCACATCCTTTGCCTCACGTCTTTTCAAAGTGACGGATTTTGTCCGTCACAAATGAGAATTTGTGATAACATAATTAGGTGCTTCGAAAAAAAAAATATTTGACATACAGTACTAATATAAATATTATCTTACTAAAACGGTCTAGTAATAACTTATCAAAAGAAATAACCATAACCGGTACTCGATCATGTTTTCGGCCTAAGATGCTAATTAAGTAAATATGTCGTTAACTCGTTGCCTCAATAATCTTACTTAAAAAGTTGTTACATGTGTATTTTTAATAATGGTCACTTAAAAACATCCTAACCGATTGCTTAAGTTGATTTTAAATCGCTTGACACCTGAATCGTAAATAAAAGTTGGTCAAAGTAATCCGGTGGGTTTTTATTTTCTCTAGCTAATTGCTTTAATGTAGTCGGAATAATTGTTTCAATTGCAAGAATAATAGTCAACCAAGCAAACTAAAAAACCTGCCAATACCGGTCACCCTCCATGCCTCCATCCTCATCTTCCCATTAACATTTCTATTTTCTATATATACACTGTAAACCAACAATCTCCCCCATACAACCTAAAGCCTAGATTTTGTTTTCGATACCCAAAGCAATGTCGTCCGACTCCAATACTATTCACAATCAAGACGAACCCACAAAACCTCTTATTTTTCCAAATGTTAACTCTATTGTCAAATTGACTGGATCTAACTACCAACATTGGAGGATTCAACTCGAGTCTCTCCTAGTTGGATACGACCTTTTTCACTTCATTGATGGCTCGACCAAATCCCCTCCTTCCACCATCAACGATGATGAAAATATGAAAACGCCCAACCCCGCTTTCAACACTTGGTTTCGACAGGACAAGCTGCTCTTTGGTGCCTTGGTTGGCACACTCTCCCCTGCAATTGGATCACTAGTTACTGAAGCCTCGTCCTCCAAGGAGGCTTGGGACATCCTTTCTACCACCTATGCCTTAACCTCGCGTAACCTTGGCAAACAACTTAAATTCAAACTCAAAAATTTCACCAGAGGATGCACCTCCATCTCCCATAATATACAAAAAGTCGATACCAGAGCCGATGAGTCAACCCAAGGAACCCATGAAGATATCGCTAATAAAATCATTGATACCCTTGATACTCGGTCCCAATCTAATGCCGTTCATGGTCGTGACAACCCGATAAACAAACTTGACATCCAAACGACAGAGGCCGCCCTAGTCCCCGCTTTCCCAAAACAAAAAATGAACCATCTTCCAACACCAAAACAAATCCTTGGCTCATCAAAGATACTAGCTCTAGGCTTACTAGAGTCCATGGGGACACTAGCCTACTTTTGTGCTAAGTTATCGAGTCGAGCCTCTCACAAACTAGCACGTGGAACAATCAAGTTTAGAAAACATAGTCGAACTTTGGGGACTAAGATGAGACGTGGTGGTGATCAGAAGAATAATGAGTTTGGTGACGGCGGGTTATGGCGCAAAACAATATTAATGGGAGATAAGTGTGACCCGCTTAATTTTTCGGGTGTTATTTACTACGATTGTAGTGGTAACATGTTGTCTGAGGCACCCGTCAAGTCGCCTCGAGCTAGTCCATTTATGGGTCATGGGTATTAGGTACTTTAAAATTGAGACCGACTTTCTGTAAAATGGCTTGACGATGGGAAATTCATTGTCGGGTATATACGGATTTTGTGTTATTAAGGAGAGTAGCCAAGTATCGTACTCATTTAGAGTCGCTTACCAAAACAATAATACTCGTATTGTTTTGTACGGAGTACGGGTAATTAAATATACTTCTTCCTTCTCGATTATTTGGATAACAAATAATTAGAACAAAGGGAGTATTTCTTATCGACTCAACGATAATCATTGATTAGGCCTCTTTTCATTTGTCCTGCCTCTTTAAACCGAAAGAAATAAGTGATACTAGTAATATAGTACGGAGTATACCACAACATGCCGTGGACTCGTGGTACACTGGTTCTCTTGTAGTGAGAGTTTGTTGATTTGCTAATTTATTTCATAAATTTTGTGTGCACCGGAGATCGCTCAAATGCTCAATAGGCCATACATACTTTCCATCTCAATTACGAAATATATTGTTCTCATTTTTTTTGTTTCGATAATTAAGCCAGGTTCTTTTTAACTTAATTTTCATTGAATCTAAACTGGGTCTATAAGATTTGAACGAAAGTGAACTGAACTTATAGGATATGAATTTGTCTAAACTGAACTACTCTATATGATATGAACTGAATTTGGGAAACTTTAAGTTCAAAAGAACCGGGAATTAGTCTCAACTATTGCTCTTTTATGTACTCCCTCTATATGTTTCAAAAAAAAAAAAATTATGTATTCCCTCTATATCTTATTGATATTACCACTTCATTAAAATATTCCTCACATATATTCAAGAAGTGAGAACTTCATTAAAAAACGGAGGGAGTACAAGTTTTACATTATCATATACTCAATTTCCAATTTTACCCTTCACATTTAAGATTTTAAATTTCTCGCATCTCTCATTTCCCCTTTAATAATACATAAAACATATAAAAAAATAAAAATTAAGAAAATTAAGAAGTACCCTATTAGTCCGTTACTAGAGCTAGCAAACTTGACCCGACCGAACAAACCCGACCTGACTAGCCGAAAACCAACCCAATAAAATCTGAAAATTTATCAGACCGATCGAAGGACGAAACCGACTTAAACCGATCCGTTTGCGACACAGAGCCCTATACAACCTAATTCAATGATCAATGACCTGAAATCAAATCCGACCCAATAATGACTGTAACACCCCCATTTATCCAAGAGCCTGATCTAGGCCTTCCCAGATAACTGAGCGTGTTACCATCCCGGATTAACCGAGGTAGTAGATAATCAAAGGAATGAAACACAGGATATAATTAAATTTAAGTAAGTGTTTACAAAAGAAAACTTAATACATAACTGCGGAAGAAAATTACAATATATAAATCTAATGTGTGATATAATCTAGGTCGGTCCATCCATGTCCTTACGCCTTTCCAAGCTCCCACCTAAATTCGGTCACCTATCAAATCTGCTCCCCATTACGGTTCATCACAGGTGTCAACGAATACACCGTCAACCTCGCGGTTGAGTAGGATAATCAATCACAGTAAATAAATATGCAAATGAATGATAAATGCAGTTGCCATGGCCTTCTACTGAGCTCATCAACCCGAAACTCCCACCCGCCAATCCCTGGCCGGGTATACCTCGATCAATATCGAGAAACCAGCATAACAGCTGAGGTTATCCGGAGATAGGTCTGCAGAACCAGCGCGGGCCTTTAAATCACAATCACAGATATCCAACTGATATCCACCCTAACATGCATATGCCATGCTCATGAATGCATAAATAAATCATACTCATACCAGTAATAAGGGCATAAACCATGCTTACGAACATAATAATAATTCACAGTACAACCCATGCCATATTCCATATAACAATGCATTCATCAAAACATAACATCCACAACTGAACAGATATAGGGGCAACAGATTAATCACCCTATCTCTTAGGGCAAAGTCTCAACAGTACAGATAGCAAGCTCAAAAAAATTCCACTTCGAATCCGTCACCTAGAACAATAATATGCATTATTAATTATTTGCTCGTATCCTTTATTATTATTTCCGTCTAATTAATCATCATTACGTACCCATTATTAAAATAATTAAATTTATTTAGATTATTATCATCACTAATATTATTATTGTAACATTATCACGGTTTATGGGAGTGAATTACGAAACGAGTATGAAAGCCCATTACGAATCCAACCATGAAACCTCCACATACTCCTAATCGGCCCAACTAAAATAACGCCCAATCTCCAACTCACCACAACCCATACCCTTAGCTTGGGCCAAACCTGAAATAGCCCAACACTCACCATCCAATCTCCCCAAATCGGGCCAACCAGATTCGACCCAATTCCCATACTTGACCCGAGTTCTCCATGGTTCGACCCAACCAGAAACTGGGTCTGACTCCACTCAGCAGCCACAACCCCACGCACTCACGCTCACCCTCACACTCACCTCCTCCCTTATCGTCACCACCGGCCACCACCACTGCCACCGCCGCCCTGCAGTGATTCCAGCAGCCCCTCTACCTCCGACCAGGCACCACGCCACCACCACTCGAAGCCTCTCAAACACGACAACCACCACAACGACCCAGAATTGCTAACGAACCCGACACTAACACTGACTCAATTCTCCCAAAACCACCCGACACCACCA
>VHZZ01010291.1:33530-44771 GCA_009801015.1 Silene noctiflora | reverse complement strand
TTCACTTTTCACCTTTGATCCTTTCTTGACATGCTTTCTTCCTTGGCTCTTGATGCTGATCTTGGACTTCCTTTGGGAACTCTTTTGACCTTCACAACTCATCAAATCTTCCTTGAAATGACTTGATTAAGAGCTTGAACTTGGCATTGACTAAAAATGATGTAATTGYTTCCAAACTTGCTTCTAAACGATGAATTCAAGACCATAAAACACCCAACTTAGTAGTAAATATACGAGCTTGTCAGCATACAATCAGTTTATTTATATTGTGAACAAGAAAATTTCCAGGAATCGCGAAAGAAATTACAGGAAACTAGGAAAGTAAGTAAGCATCATACTGTTGGCTTCATTATCATGTTGAATTTTCTTCTGGGGCACTCACGAATTGATCTTTCGTTGTACCTTAATTTCTTCTCATTTGCTACGCTAATTTCCGAGTAACGAGAGTGAAGAAGAGGATAAGGAACATATGGGCATGAGTCAAATGGGTGTCCAAGACACGAAAGACGTATTGAAGCTTTTTGGTTTAGTACTTCATTAAGCTTGGACCGCTTTATTTTTTGGTGTCAAATGAACAGCAAGCGCATTATATACAATCTAAAGGGAAGGGTGATTTAGATGTGGCGCCTATTATTCACAATGCCTCATCTTATACCTCACGGGTTCCTCAAAAATTGAAGTTTAACCTAACCTAAATAAAACTAATCATAACATCTAAATTCCACAGACAATTGCAAAATCAAAAAATCACCTTTATAAATTATTGCAGCAACAAAACGACGGAAACGCAAGAAAAAATTGGAAAAATTGAAATGTAAAAAATTGGTAAAATAAAATTACCTAGCACGAGGGAGTAGACGAGAAGGTAAATGTAATGAGGAATTGTTGAAATCAATTGTAGCGAAGATTGAAGCTAAAGATCCCAAAACCAGGTAGTACAAGTACAATACCTCCATTGTTGTTTGTTGTTCTTCAGATCAAATCAATTCTTTTTATTTGGTTTTGTTGTTTTTGCCTTTTGGTGTTGTTAGTTGTTGTTACTCCTCCAATTAACGAAGAGTAATATACTTTCTTGCACTTTTTGAGTTAAACCACGAAAAAACGGTTGTATAAATGAATTGATTATTATTACTCAAAACGTTTTTTTAAAAAAAAAAATGGAAATTCTCACTCGTACCCTTCTAGTATGGGTTAATCCCACTTGTATCCTTACTTTTCAAGAAATCTCATTTATTCCCTCCAATTTACTAGTTTAGTCTCACTTATACCCCTCAAATATAGCCTAATCTCACCTACACCCCTATTTTTAAGGAAAGTCTGCACTCCAATATGTAGTTACATAGGAATCATGACCATAATACTAAGCACCAACAATTAAGATGTTCAGTGAATTCTCGTTTGTCATTATAAAGTAGAGAAGAAATGTTAAATACCGTCAAATAAGATGTTAAAGACTATGTAAACAATATGGAGAAGAGTACCGTAATTGAGATATATATATTTGTTTTCTCTCCAACAAACATTGTTTTTTCGTCAAAATTCATTTTATATGACTACAATTCATCTTCAACATTTATCTTTTGCCCTTCTTCGCCACTTAATCGATCAATATTCATCATTTACTATACTTAAGGTGTATAAGTGAGAATAATTAGGAAGTTGAAGGGTACAAGTGGGCTTTCCTGAAAAGTAGAGGTACAACTGTACAAGTAGGATTAACCCATACCAGAGGGGTACAAGTGAGAATTTCCCAAAAAAATTTATTTTCTAAGATATTCCCCTTGTTTTTGGTAAGAAAAAAATCTTGATCGACTATAATTCTTAGTTAGGAGTTTAGAAAATGGTAAAAAAAAAAATCACATTGTTTGTCTTTACGAGATCTATAGTTTGAGAAAAAAATTCACCGTTATTTAAACTCGTAATCAGGAGTTATGTCCAGTTAAAGTTTATTCAGTCAAAGACTGACAATAACTTTTGGCAACGTAAAAGGTGGGTTTTTTTAAAAAAAAAAATTCATGCACGCCCTTTATAAGATATTTGGTTTGAAAAAGTTGTCGTTTTCTGAATTTGCAGGCAAGAGTTATAGCCCGCCAAAGTTTTTTGGAAAAAAGAAGAGGTACACCGTATACCATAGAAAACGAAAAACTTGAGGGGTACATGAGGGAAAATCCCATAATTTAAAGAAATGTATGAAAATGTGATAGAATGTTTACGAATGTTGATAATTTTGTTTGCAGTCAATTAAACCATCAAAATAATACAATAGTAGTTTCATTGTGAAGGGCAGTCCACATGTACGTACAATCGGAYCACAAAAAAATTACGCTAACAAACACATGAAACGTAAACAATCAAAATATCTTAGGAGACCGTTGGCTTACAACCAAATAGTTCATCTTAAAAAAAGAAATTAGCTAAATGTAAAATTGTTTGATTAAATCAGCAATGCACCTATAATATTATGTAATGGACAGTTGAACACCAATGCAAAAAAAAAAAAAAAAAAAAAAAAAAAGTAAAGAATGGACACCTCTTCACTTGATTCATTCATTTCATTGTACCCCATTTTTAGCAGGGTTAATGCGAATTTTGGGAATATGTTGAATTTTGGGCCAGTCTTCTCCTGATGGTGATTGGCATCTCTCAGCAAGCTCCCTTGAGCATTTTAAAATGTTTAGACTATACAAGTTGGATAGGTTGCTGATCTCGTGCGGCAACGATTTCAATCTTGGGCAACCTTCTATATAAAGGCTGCTTTCCAGTGAGGTGAAGCTGTCAATCCACTCTGGAACCGCCTCTAATGTTTCACATTTCTGTATTTCTAGGTCTGTCAAAGAAGATATACCTCGAAACTCCTCAGGAAGATGTTTCATTTCATTATTGAAAAAACCTAGGCGACGGAGCATGGGAAGGTAGTTTTTGAGGAGGATGACTGGTTCTCTCCGCTTAACACCCACATTTGAAGGACCACATCTTTGCTCTGCTACCACCTTTGTTTTCCCACAAACAAAGAGATGACGTATAGTAGAAATACCTTGTAGAAACACTCGAGCCAACGAAATCACCAACTCCATGTCCAACACCAATTTGGGAAACCAAGACATCCGATTCTGGAGTTGATTCAAACCTTGATCTTTAGAAGAGTCTGAAGTACTCCACCATCCCTTCAACCGAGGTATGTCTACGAGGGTTAGCCATTTGAGGTCCGAGATTGAAGGAGTGGAAGGGTATTCGTCTGCAACAACTATCATGCTACTTTTGCTGCTACTACCATCTTCTATGTACTCCACTTTATCCAAGTGCTTTAACGTTAGAGATTTAACATTCGGGAGTGTGCAATGGAGTCCTTCTCTCATCCAACATGGCAACCTCTTTCCTCCATAGTTCTTTATTGTCAGGTTTTTTAGATCAGCACCGGGTTTGAGGTTATCTAGCACCATCTCATCCTCTAATCTACTCTCTCTAAATATCATACTTAGCCTAGTAATCCTTTTCCTGTCCAGATTTGCAGCTTTGGCTTCTGACACTATATCCTTTGATCGATCGACCAAAACGATTTTCAACTCGCCCTTAAGATTATCAAGATAGCCTAGGTCTGCTAGATCACACGCCAATTTAGCCTTAGATCCATAGGGAGTGATTGAGGTTCTGGGTTTTCCCACAATAAAATGGCCTAGTGTTTCAAGACATGTCAGTCTCCTCAACCCCTTGGGCATATGACTCAATTTTTTACAACCATGGAGGATAAGGTGTCTGAGTGCCACTAGCATGCTTATTTCCTCGGGCAACTCTTCAAGGTTCCGACGGTTGGATAGGTCAAGTAAGTAAAGATTCACTAGCTGTGTAATTGAGTCGGGGAGTTGCGCGAAAAATCAACATACCTCAAGTGGATCAGCTTGCATATTGATCTTGGCAGTTTATTAATCCCTAGACTATGCATCCGCAGTACCCTCAAAGACTCAATTCTGAATATAGATATACTCCCTCCGTCCCGGTCATTTGTTGTCCTTTTCCATTTTTGGGTGTCTCAGTCATTTGTTGTCCTTTCTATTTTAGGATTGCATTTGATGAGTAATTTGATTTTTCACCTTCAATTTAGTCCACTTGTCATGTTATAATTGGCTCCCTCCTTTTTCCTTGATCTTTGTGCCAAAACCAAAGGACAACAAATGACCGAGACGGAGGGAGTATCATTTAATGGGAAAAGTCTTACTTGCTTGTTATAGAGAGACAGATATTCTTTTGGAAGAGGGAGAAGGAACGATTTCAACTGCTTGATTTTGAATAGTGATGATGGGACTTTCAAAGACAGCTCGTCTTTTGCTAAATTGTATGATACATGACAAACTCTTTCATCAAATTCATTTGTATTTGAATCTGCCATCTTATACTTATACCCACCAATCGAGAGCACTAAATCATGCATCAGGCTGTGCATCAGAAAATAGTCTGGGCACTTAAATTTACCCCTGTCAAGACGGTAGAAAATCTTCGATTTAGCAAGCACAACACATATCCTTCTGCCACCTCTTCTAAACTTTGATTAGCATACTCGCCCACGACATATCCCATGGCAATCCAAAGACGAATGAGAATAATTTTATCGAACTGGTATCCCTTTGGGAACAAAGAGCAGTATGTAACACATAGTTTTAGCCTTGTATCTAATTGATCATAACTGAGTTTAAGTGTGCCGATGACGTCACGGCCATAGGATTCAAAATTTGCAAGCTGATCATCTCTAAAAGCTCGCCATTCCTGGACAGTATGTTTCCCCGCCAAAAGGCTTCCAATTGCCCGTATAACAAGGGGAACTTTAGGACACATCTTTGCAATATCTTTGCCGATGGCCTCCACCCCTGGCTCATGCCACTCTGTAGCAGCCACATATTGAAAGAGGAGCAATAAATCAGCCTCTCCTAAATCACCCACCATTAATGGGTCTTGGGTCCCAATAATTCTAGGAACTGTCTCGCTACGTGTGGTAAGGAGAACTTGACTCCCCTGAGCCCCGATCCTCAGCAGAGCTTTCAGCTCTAGCCATTTTGCTTTCAAACTGTCGTCATCCCACACACCATCCAAAACAAGCAGAAACCTCTTCCCGGCAATGACTCCAAATAGACGCCGTTGGAGTTGATTGATATCGTTGTCGAGAGCGTTTTCATCAGTGGCACTCGTCACTATTTGGGTACCACATCCTTGACATTAAAATTTTGGGTGACGGAAACCCAAAGCTGCAAATCAAAATATCTTTTGATCCTTTCATCATTGTAAACATATTGAGCCAATATAGTCTTCCCAACTCCACCCATCCCAACAATGGAAGCAACAGGGAGGATACCAGCAGCAGCCGAGGGGTCTAACAACAAATTTACCATTTTATCCCTGTCTCCATCTCGTCCAATTACAATATCGGTACTCATATAAGACCCCGATGCATTACTCAATGTTCGGGTTTGGTTATAAGATGGCGAGCTAACTATGCTTCCAAATTGGGCATGGTTTCTTGCAATGCGACTCAGTTCCTCGGTAATACCCTTTATTTTCTTAGCATCCTTAAAGCGGGAGACAAGCTGGTTCGAATCTGAGAAGAACAACCGCGCCTCTTTGGCGAGCTTATTTCCGCTCATGAATTGTTTCTGCTTGGCTTTTGCGGCTTTTGCTTCTTGGAACTCGATTAGTTTTGCAAGACCACATTCAAGCTTCTCGAGCATGTCTCGTTGAGAATGCGTACGCACCAATGCTGAATCTGCATCAACAAGTGTAGCTTCAATGGTATTTTTGATATCTTGAAGCTCTTTTATTAGCGACTCAACGTTAGCTGCATCAACTATTCTTTTCCAAACGTCGGAACCCAGTTTCTCCCCAATAGGTTTAAGCAACTCAGTCACCACCGATTCTGCCATTTTTGCACTCCTACCCGTCTTATTAGAACAAGTTTTTGTATATGGTTTAGATTACTTGATTATGTGTATTTAGAATGAGGATTTGTGAGATATGATTGCAAAACCGTAAAACTGAAATGTTTTTATAGTTAAGAAGGCGATAAATTATTGAATGGCCCGGCTTACAATTAGCTTACTTAATATAGTGAACAAGGAAATTTTCAGGAAATTGATTATTGTTGATTTTTCGGTGTACCTTAACCTTACTACCTTATAACACTCTCGACTTATACTAAGCTTACTTAATATAGTGAACAAGGAAATTTCCAGGAAATTGATTAGTGTTAATTTTTCGGTTTACCTTAATACCTTATATGGAGTAGTTTGGGCACACAAGCAACAAAGTTGTTACTCTTTTCCTTTTGAGCATATAATGTTGTCTCGTGAATTGATGACGGTAGAGGTACGATCGAAATCGTATGATGGTGTTACTTCAACTTTGAGTAGCGTTTGACCCTGTTTTTGCGAGTAAATTTGAAGTTTCAAAATATGATTTTACACCAAAAAAAAGGACCTTTTTATTAGAATTTTGAAACTGTTCATACGTAGAGGAGTAAAAAATCGGAATAATATGGCGAAGTGAAGGGCACACAATAAAAGAACTATCCCAAAACAGTAGGAGTATATAGTAGTGTTATTGTATCTCTTATTCTCTTTACCTGTGTCTTATCTACAAAATGCACCTAAGGTGATCGAGGCGTTTTGATTAGTATTTAACAGAGTCCAGACGCGCTTTATAAAACTAAGTATTACATAGCACATAACAGTATAGAGCCTTTTTTATTAAAAAAAAAAAAAACTTGGTTAAGACGGCACTCCCCAACCGATTTACATATGGATGAAACGAAAGGAGGGTGTGAGAGTTCTTAACCAAAATGGTCTAACGCAGGAGTCATCGGCATCTTTTAAGTCCCTTACTCTATTGGTGTCGGTTCAGATGAAAGAAATAGAAGAGGAACTGAGGAAGGGGAGTTAAATTTCCTTTTGTTTTACATGCATTATCATATGGTTATCTCGTTATTATCAAGAATAATGTTTAATCCAAGGAACTTACCTGAGGTGGTCTGTTTAGAACTTGAATTA
Source organism: Silene noctiflora (assembly GCA_009801015.1). Lineage (NCBI taxonomy): Eukaryota > Viridiplantae > Streptophyta > Magnoliopsida > Caryophyllales > Caryophyllaceae > Silene > Silene noctiflora. The sequence continues at coordinate 37,743 of VHZZ01010291.1, read as the reverse complement.
GGTTAACCCAAAATCGATTCATACTCGATATAACGCGAGTACGTTGATAACAATCTGATTTAAGATACTCCGTACTTTATTATTATCGAAATTTCTAAATTAGGTGCCAAAGATCAGCCTAGATTCTAATTCATGTATCTAAGGTTTGAGTAATTTTGTGTTCGGGTAATTCAAGTATAACCACATTTTCAGTTTAAGTACTCAAGGTTTTAGGTAGATTAGATTGTAAATAATGTTATTTTGGGCATCTATACTTGATTAGGTGTATTTAAAAATGAGGATTTACGAGATGTGATGGTAAAACTGTCAAAATGAAATACTGTATATTTGTAGTTAAGAGAATGATATATTATTGAATGGTATCAGTTATCACTCCCGGCTTACTACAGATATATTTATTATAATGACAAGGAAATTTCAAGGAGTTGGGAAAGAAACGATAAGGAACAAGGCAATCATCATGATTCTTGGCAAACATTTTTCATACGCCTGCATATGATGCATGAATCAAAATGGTGTAACAAAGCTGACAAAAATCATAGTTTTGGACACACAAGAAAAAAAGGTCGAGTGGACACACAAGAAATGAGTGGTAAGCATTTAGCAATTTGCTAACAATTCTCTTGCACATTTTCCTACAACAAAATCAATATAAAAACTCAAGATAATTCTTTGTTTCTAAGCCTAAGAATCAAAGAGCGTACTTGTTATCCTGCGAGAAATCCCGTGTAACCCAAGATTATAAAGGTCAGAATACTCTCTAAGGAAAGCGGTATCTATGACTCAAGTATTATCCTAGTATATCCTATGTTTACATTATAGAACGTCCTCCGTTCTCCACAATACTTTAATCTACAAGAACTAGCCCAGATCAATAAGGACATGCAAATTCTTGTTTAAGACGAACATATCTATCTTAAACATGTCCGTCTTAAACAAGACAGATATGCTAATGCTCTAGAGACCAACTAGAGAACTAGTATACCTGTGTCTTATCTAGAAGATACACCTAAGGTAATCAAGGCGTTTTGAATAGTACCTCACTGAGCTTAGACTCGCTATATATATATATATATATATATATATATATATATATATATATATATATATATATATATATATATATATATATATATATATATAAAACTAAGCGCAAAGACATGGGAATACAGGACATCACACCTTTTAAGTCCCTCACGGGCTACCCTGATAGTTTCCCAACTTAATGTTTTAACATAATGTTTCTTTGGCAGTGCAGCAGCGGGTCCGAATGTTTCTTTGGCTAGCCGCTCATGGGAGATTAATGGTAAATGTTAATCGGGTTATAAGAAACATGGGAGATGACCTAGGTGCCAGTCGTGCGATGGTAACGAGGAAAACAATAGATCAACCTATTTGCCGCAAATAGATTCTTCTAACATTGCTATTTGCGGCCCCCCATTTGTTGCTATATCAAAAACGCCGCAAATGGCCCATATTTTGACGCCGCAAATCAATCTTTTTTGTACTAGTGAAACTACGAAGCATCTTCTACGATCTTGCCCAATCTCGAGACAAATTTGGAACCTGGTAGGCATCGACACCTCTAATGTCTTGTTTTATAGCTCCCCTTTTCCCGAATGGTTGTCGAATAGTGCAGGTAACAACGTGATCACAAATGAAGCAAATTGGCCGATGTTTTTCGCTATCACTTGTTGGTGGATATGGAAATGGCGAAATAACGTTGTGTTTGGGCGTGCAAATGAGAACCCGACTGAACCACGGTCCTTTCTCTATCACCAATTCGAAATAAGTAAAAAAGCGTTCGATAGGTTTGATTTATTTATACTGTAACCAAGACCGTCGAATGTGGAAATTTTCATCCGTTGGCTACCCCCACCTCATGAATGGCTTCTTTTAAATACTGATGGAGTTTTCAAAGGCAATACGGGTTTAGCTGGAGGTGGTGGTATTTTTCAGGATGAAACGGGGAATTTTATTATTGCTTTCTATTTCTCTTGCGGGATATGCTCGTCAATGAAAGCCGAGCTTTTAGCACTCCTTACGGGATTGAAGCGAGCAAAGGCACTTGGTCTTCAAAAACTACTCATACATATGGATAACTTACCTTGTGTTAGTATTATAAAGGAGAATCAATTGGTAAGTAATAACTTGAAGTTTATAGTCAAGAGATGTCAGGAGTTAATTCGAGAGGAGCATTGGACGGTCCAGGTGGAGTATACTTATAGAGAAGCTAATAGAGCAGCGGACTATTCAGTAAATCAAGGAGTGCACGCTAGTACTCTACCAACACATGTAGATATTCCTCTCAACGAGTTACGTCCCATCCTTCGGAGGACATATTTGGGGTCGCTATTCCCCGTGTAATAGTAAGTACTTAGTTTTTTCGGGACCTAGTCCCTCTTTCGTACCAAAAAAAATCCATGTACTATGATAATTTATTTTAATAAGTTATATAATATTTAAAGTACGTTATATAAAAGAATATGTCATTTTATTTTTTAAACTATGTTTATATTTAATCAATTCATTGAAATTAACGAACACAATCATACAACATTATATTTCACAATTAAAGTAATATGATGTTGTAACATTAAAATGATAAACTCTTATTTATATTTTCAATTTATATGCACGTGCAATTTCGGACGGGTCCTAACTAGTAAGAGAGGATACCATTTACAAGCAAAAATAGAAATTTTGGTGATGTAGTATGCCTTTTCTTTATTTTGCGAGATAACTTATTTTACAATAAAAATCCAAAAATTAAAATTAAGAATTTACTTTGATGTCTAATTGTTGTTTAAGTCGTTTACTTTACTTTATAATTAAAAAGACAAATTTTAATGATTGTTGTGTTCTACTTTGTATTTAATGTTACAAATTGCTTAAAACTTTATTTTTTTATTTTTTAAATAACATGTTAATATTCTTTTAAGAGAGGGAAAAATATTATATAGTTTTTTTTTTCTTTATTGTTTTGTTTTTCTTTTGCTAATAAATGACTTGGTGATGTGGATGTTGATTGTGTAGATAATTAAAAAATGTTGATGTGGCATTAAGATAGGTATTAAGTTTGTCCTTTTATTATTATATATAGATTGTTATCATTAAGGCATGAACTTGCGTTTTGCACTTTTGCTATTAGTGTATCTTGAATTCCATTCCATTCTGTCCAAGACCTTAACTCTTAGGTCCCCCTCATAACACCTCTTTGATATTATGTATTAACAATATAATCACAAAAAAGAGAATTAAGTTAAGATGCATTTGTAAAGGTTGAATTTATGAAATCATGACTATTGAAATTTTCTTTCCCATATATATTCTTCATTTTCTAATTCTAAATTTGGAGTCAATTTTCCTACTCTCCTAATTTTCTTGACACCTATGTACATGTGCAACTGTTTATGGATGTAGAAACGGTATGTTCCGATTATTTGTTCCTTTTAATATTTATTTCCCTTGGAATTCACCTATCTTTCTTAATAGATTTATGTACATGATTATTGTTTAATCCAATCTCTTATTTGGTTGAGTTTGTTTCGTCTAATTTCACACTAAGGCGTATAATTCTTGTGTATTTAGAGATGTGTATATGTAATGAAATTGTTTTTTATAGGCTATATATTGAGGAGAAGTTTGTTTATCCGAGTTTCGTAGAAGTTATATGTGTTTCTTAAGTGATGATAATTGTCCTAATAATGTACCACTATGTATTGTAGGTTGTTGACATAAACAAGTGAATGGCTTTTGCGGGACATCATTGAATCTGATTAACCAACACATATCAGCTAAAATATGTCTTCATGAGTATACTTATTTGTGGCAAAACTGACAAAGAAAAACATACAACTTTTTTTAATGCAATATTATTTTTTATTTGTAAATAAATATAGGATACATGGTATGTAGTGCGAAGTAGTATTCTCTTAATGAGGACTTGCAAATTAGAGATATCATCGACTTTAATATTTTTACCATTTTTACAAAAATCTCATGTGTCCCTTTAATATTATAGTATCGACTGCTTTTGCCTTTTGATGTTCATGCATTTTTGCCCCGAGCTCATAAAACATCATTTCTCCTAGATCGCGAGATAATTACTTTTAATAATACTAGCAGGAAGGTCGCGTGCTACGCACGCGACATGCGGTATCCAACTCTTCTAACTCACGAGTCACAGACACTAACAAATCATACCGCATAC